>SJYV01021110.1:201728-255906 GCA_006410875.1 Neotragus pygmaeus | reverse complement strand
TGAAGGAGATCAACCCTGGGATTTCTTTGGAAGGAATGATGCTAAAGCTGAAACTCCAGTACTTTGGCCACCTCTTGCGAAGAGTTGACTCATTGGAAAAGACTCTGATGCTGGGAGGGATTGGGGGCAGGAGGAGAAGGGGACGACCGAGGATGAGATGGCTGGATGGCATCATGGACTCAATGAATGTGGGTCTGAGTGAACTCCGGGAAATGGTGATGGACAGGGAGGCCTGGTGTGCTGCAATTCATGGGGTCGCGAAGAGTCGGACACGACTGAGCAAATTAACTGAACTGAACTGAACTGAATATTTGATTTTTGGAATTCTGCAGCTGATTTCCAAATCAATCATCACAGTTAACTAGTTTAGAACACAGACCTGGGCCTGGCTATGTAGGTTTGAATTCTGTCTCTGCCGCTTGCTAACAGTGGTCATTTTGCTTTTTTGCCTCAGTTTCCTCATCCTTAAAATTGGGATACTAATAATATCTTTTCATAAAGTTACTATAAGGATTAAATGATTTAATATTTTTGAACCTGTGAGAGCACTGCTGGGCATGTATTAAGAGCTATGTAAGTATTCACCAAACAAATTCACAAACATGTGCTGAGCACCTAATTAAATACAAAAGACTGCTAGAAAGTTGAACATTGCTTGAACTGTGCCCTAAAACCTACTACTTAACAGTGAAACGGGAATTCCTAGTTGTGGGCTATTTAAAGAAAACGTTTGAGTCTTTGAAAATATCCCCTCCATCTGTGATGACTGAGAACAGCGTGTTTAATGCAAAGGAAGTGAGACGACTACTAGACTCACAGTGTAGTTCCTTCTGCCCTCACAGCTTTGAAATGCACAGAAGGCAGTGGGGTGCAAGCACATTGGCCCAACATGCACACTGTGATTGTTTTCAAAGAGAAATACATCACTAAAATCAAGTGTTGTTTAAGAAAGAAGAAAAAAAAGTAAAAACAAAAAAATGCAAAGTTAAAAACGTATTTACTCTATCAAACCGGAGTCATGGATAGAATTACAATGATGCTCTCTGGGCAGGAGCCTGACTTGCATCACAAATGTGAAATCTTTTATGAGGACCAGATGGAAACAATAAATGCCTAGAGAATTGAAAAGATGTTAAAAATGAAAACCCCAATCCAAACACAATATCGATGTCTGATGTATGCTACTGTAAAACCAGAAAATATTTAGGACATAAACTCCATCAAAGATTCTTTCATTGAAAACTAAACAACCCTTAAGAGTTTCCAACTGGTGAAAACTTGGATAAAAAAGTCTTGCATAGAAGTTTAAGAAACAGGCTTTGGACCCCGGCAAAATGTGGTAAGACATTTGATCAGTTCAGTTCAGTTCAGTCACTCAGTTATGTTCAACTCTTTGTGACCCCATGGATAACTCTTGATATTTGCCATAATTATAATAGAAAAAGGAAAACACTTATAAATTTTAGTCTTTAATTAATCAGTTTCTCAGCTGAGTACCTAGAACAAATAAATTTTAACTACCATAACCTTGAAAACCTTATATAAATTCTGTTTATATAAAAAACAAAAAAAAATGAGTTGTCTTTCATTTCGTTAATTTCTATTATACATCCACTCATGTTTTTAGAAATATTCTAGTTGTTTCACAAACAGTATGTGCATAAATTTCCTCATATCTTATAATTTTGGATGTTATTATATCACCCTCTGCCTTGTCAATACCCCAACAGTAAAACAGGGACAAAAATAAGTCTGTCTCATGTACAACAAAAATATAGATACCTTAGAGAGAAAAAAATTAAGAAAATCAGTTAAATAGTCACTTGCCAGATAGCATGCAAGTAAATAAGACTAAATCATTGTGGTAGTTGTTCTGAAACATATACAAATATAAAATCAACATGCTGTATACTTTAACATATGCACATATGTTGTGCCATTGTATAAATGGTATATGTCAATTGAACATTGATAATACTGGAAACAAAAATAAAATAATATGAAATCCTTTCCAATTAAAAAAAAAACAGATAAAGCACCTGCCCTCAAAGAAATGAATCTAATACAATTACTCCCAATATTTTTTTCTTTTTTCTTCTACATAATGTCCTACAAAAAACATTTACAACTGTGATACTCTGTCCTGAAAATGCTCATGTTGTTGTTGTTTTAATAGTCTGGTTGTAGCCCAGGGTTGCGGGGTTTATGCGGAGGGATGGCATGGTAATTTATACTTAGGTGCAATTCACACTGCATTTACTCTATGAATATCCTTTTCACTCTTGCTGATTCATGACATATTAGTGGCATGATAAGAACCACTGTTCTAGTGTGAGTCAAATAAACATACTTCCAATTAAAGAATGTTGTTGTTCAGTCACTCAGTCATGTCTGACTCTTTGCAACCCCATGAACTGCAGCACGCCAGGTTTCCCTGTCCTTAATCATCTCCTGGAGCTTGCTCAAACTCACGTCCATTGAGTTGGTGATCCCATCCAACCATCTCATCCTCTGTCATCCCCTTCTTCTCCTGCCTGCTATCTTTCCCAGCATCAGGGTCTTTTCTAATGAGTCAGCTCTTCACATCAAGTGGACAAAGTATTAAAGCTTCAGGTTCAGCATCAGTCCTTTCAATGAATATTCAGGACTGATTTCCTTTAGGACTGACTGGTTTGATCAATTAAAGAATAATATACATATATTACTGTCCTATAATTCTGAGAATTGATTCAACTTTCTGCCCTTAGAAATATAGCTAAAGGACTCACCAGTTTATATTTATATAGGTAAAGCAAGGAGGCCTGGCGTGCTGTGGTTCATGGGGTTGCAAAGAGTCAAACACGACTGAGCGACTGAACTGAACTGAACTGAAAGCAAGGAGAGAAGGTTGATTAATCTTTGACAGGCTGGTGAGGTTGATTATATTATCACATGATGCTAAAAATTCCTGTAGGAATAAAACAGAAGAGAGTCAATGAGGCAGAAATTTAGAAAGGAATTGAGAAATGATAGTGGAGTAAAACAGATTATAGAGGGCAAACCTGTGAATGTAAAGAGAATTATTGCATATGGGAACAAAGAAAAATAATATCAACTCAGTGCCTATTATGCATCATATTATTTGACTTAACCTTCAGAAAAATAAAGATGATGGCCTAGTGGGTATAATGGGAGGAAAAGACTAGGTTATTTATTTGCCTAAGATCACACAACTAGTAAATAATGTAATCAGAATAGGAATAAAACTCTCCTCATTATAAGTTCAATATACTTTCTATATTTCCTGTAGATCTCTCACTTCTCTCATTCTAATCTATTATCAAATTTTAAGGTTTTTTAAATTTTTTAAAATGTATATTTGCATATAAAATTGCTTCTTTGAGAGGGAGTTATTTTTACTATTATAACTTAGCACTACAATTTAATATTTATCATTGTATTTTAAGGAATCTGTTCACATTTCTCTCTTCTATTCAACTTGGGGACTCAGTGCTTAAACCTGGAAGATACCCAGTCTGCACAATTCATTTTTTATTCATTCATTCATTCAACAAATACATATTAACTGCCAACTATGTGCAAGCCTTTGACTGTGTGGATCACAACAGACTGTGGAAAATCCTTAAAGGGATAGGAATATCAGACCACCTTACCTGTCTCCTGAAAAACCTGTATGTGGATCAAGAAATAACAGTTAGAACCAGACATGGAACAACAGACTGGTTCCAAATTGGGAAAGGAGTACATCAAGGCTGTATATTGTCACCCTGCTTATTTAACTTCGTTGAAGAGTGAAAGTGAAAGTGAAGTCGCTCAGTCATGTCCGACTCTTTGTGATCCCATAGACTGCAGCCTACCATAGACTGTAGCCTACAAGCTTCTCCATCGATAGGATTTTCCAGACAAGAGTACCAGAGTGGGTTGCCATTTCCTTCTCCAAGGGATATTCCTGACCCAGGGATTGAACCCGGGTCTCCCGCATTGCAGGCAGACGCTTTACCCTCTGAAACACCAGGGAAGATGCAGAGTACATCATGCAAAATGTCAGGCTGGATGAATCACAAAGTGGAATCAAGATTGCTGGGAGAAATATCAACAACCTCCGTTACGCAGATGACACCACTCTTATGGCAGAAAGTGAAGAGGAACAAAAGAGCTTCTTGATGAGGGAAAAGAGGAGACTGAAAAAGCTGGCTTAAAACTCAACATTCAAAAAACTAAGATCATGGCATCTTGTCCCATCCCTTCACGGCAAATGAAAGGGGGACAAGTAAAAACAGATTTTATTTTCTTTGGCTCCAGAATCAATGTGGACAGTGACTATAGCCATGAAATTAAAAGACACTTGCTCCTTGGAAAAAAAGCTATGAGCAACCTAAACAGCATATTAAAAAACAGAGCTATCACTTTGCTGACAAATGTCTGTCTAGTCAAAGCTATGATTTTTATATAGCATGACCAGCTAACTGACATGAATTTGAGCAATCTCTGGAAGATAGTGGAGGACAGAGGAACCTGTGCTACAGCCCATGGGGTCACAAAATCAGACATGACTTAGCGACTGAACAACAACAATGTGCTAGCTTGTATCATGGATTTACAATGAGCAAAATACACAAAGTCTGTCATTATGGAGTTTATATTCTATGGGAAAAGGCAGACAATAAGATAGATGATGGATTGATAGAGACAGTGTAAATACAGAAATGAATATAGCTGTGGGTGTAGATATCTACATACAGACAACGATAGAGAGCTATACATGAGGTATGGATATGTGGTATAAAGAAATCAAAGCAGATCTAAGGAAGGCTATTTTATATTGGTTTTATATTCATGGTCAGGAAGATTCTCTCCAATGAGATGAATTCAAGCAATGATCTGAAAAAAGGAAGAAGGCCATACAGATATCTAGGAGATATTCTTTTTTGGCAACAAAAAAGGCAGAGATCAATAGGGCCTTGCACCTATGGCACATACATTCTGAGTGACATGGGCTACCCTTGAAGGATTCTGAATAGAGTAGTGGCACAATTGCTCATATGTTATAAAGAATCACTGTGGCAGCTATGTGGGGAATGCATTATAAGGAGAAAAGGGTGGAAAGCAGGAGAATCAGGCAAGAAGTTAATTAAATAATCCAGGTATGAGATAATGGTAACATGGATCAGAATGGCAGCAGTGGTGGAGATGAAGACACTGCAAAAGCAGAGCTGATAGAATCTGTTGCTGCATTTGGAATGTGAAATATCAGAGAAGATCAGGAGCCATGGAAGACTCCAAGATTTCTGGCCTGAACAATGAGAAAAAAAAAAAGGAACTGCATTTTACCAAGATGGAGAAGACGGAACAGATTGCAACAAGGGTGGGATGTCAGGGCTGAAAATCAAGATGTCAGTTTTGGACGTGCTCAGTTTTGCTGTCAAGAAGGCTGTCGGACAGGTACATAGGTCTGGAGTTCAGAAAGTCTATCTAAAGATACAAACTGTAATAATCAGTGCACAGATATTATTTAAAGTCATGAGTCTAAGGGAGATGCTTAGCCTAGGGAGTGGTGCAGACAAAACAGAGAGAGACCACATTCCTCTGGGGACATTCCAATGTTTAGAGTCTGGGGAGAGGAACCAGCTGAGGAAATTGAGAAAGAACAGCCTCTGAGAAAGAGATTACAGTGTCCAGGAAGCCAAGTGAAGGCAATGTTTTAAGAAAGATGTAACCAACTGTATGACATGCTGTTGATGAGCTGAGCAAGATGAGGATTGCTAGCTGATCATTTGATGTGTCACATGGATTTCATAACCTCAGTAAGAACACTTTTAGTGGCGTTGTGAGAGCAAATCTTGAAGTTTTCAAAAAAGGACTTCTTGTTACTCAGTCCCCAAGTTGTGTCTGACTCTTTGCAACCTCATGGACTGCAGCAGGCCGGGCCTCCATCTCCTGGAATGTGCCCAATTTCATGTCCTTGAATCTGTGATGCCATCCAACCATCGCATCCTCTGTCACCCTCTTCTCCTTCTGCCTTCAGTCTTTCTCAGAATTAGGGTCTTTTCCAGTGAGTCAGCTGTTCGCATCAAGTAGCCAAAGTATAGTGAGACATGTAAATTATTATATAGTCTATATGTCTATCTCTGTCTATAGCCTATAGACTATTATTTTGGAGAGTTTTGCTGTAAAGGGGAACGGATATAGGGTAATAGATAGAGGGGTACATGGAGTCAAATAGGCCCTTTGAAAGGACAGAGTTTTAAAGTGTTTATAGCCAGATAGACATAATCTAATAGGATGGAAAACCAATGACGCAAGAGACAGCAAGGACAAGTGCAAGAGCAAAGTCCTTTGAGGGTGAGAAGGGAGGGACTGGCTTTAACCAGGTACACAGAGCTGATCCACAGAGATAGGAAGGAAGAGAGGAAACATGGGTATGGAATAGGTAGGTGGTATGAATAATTTGGTGAATGAAAAAAAGGTTTGTAAACACAATTACATGCCTGGGACATTCAGCCCATCCTCTGTGTCCCAGGCCCTGAGGGGACTGGAAAATGACCTTTTATCCTTCCAAATACTTCCTTTGCCTCTGCTATCTAATGTGTCAAACTCTACAAGCAGAGATTAATCCTCCTGGTTTAACGTTTATTTCGAAAAATGGAATAACACATTAAAACCCATGAGTCAATTATGCTTAAGTGCAAATGAATTTGTCAGCCCTCACTGTGAGAAGGCTTTTAATAAGGGGACACGAGAGTATGATAACTCTAGATGTTTTCCCATAGGAGCTGGGAGTTGGGGGTTGAGGAAGGAGTGGAGTGGGTTGTGTGAAGTTCATTGAATCTGCGAACCTTGTCAATATATAAGATGTGTAACTCTAAATCAGAACATATGGGCTAATTCCTGGTTTACCACTCTGTACCTTGGTTACCTAGCATCGGTCAGTTGACTTCATGAATCTCAGTTTCCCCATTTTAAATAGAGGTAGGCATTAAATAATATAAGATATATGTGGTATCATTTTTATATTATTGCTTCATTTTTTATTTATAGTATTAAAATATTTCTATCTTGCTCCTTTATCTCTTAGAGCATATTTTCTGCTTGCTCACACCAGCAGTCTGCTTATACCTGACCTCATGCTGGTATATCAGATTGCCAAGTACAGCTCACTATACTTACACTGATTGACTCTCAAAAATAAGTCATCATAACAGATGCTGATCCAAGGTTCACAGGCATTTGGAAAGGGGAACACCACCACTACTTTGTAGATTTTTAGTTTCATAATTAGGTTGACACCTCTCAGTAGTCATGAGAGGGCATTATTATTTTATACTTGTATACGTTTAATACTTGTATCTACAAATAAAATGATTTCACATACTGAATTATTATATACATTTTTGGGTTTGACTAGAGATTTTTAATGGCAAGGCATATTATATTTGCATCATTCAACCATATACATTTGTTTATTGGAATAAAATAAAAAGAAAAACTGCATGCTACAAAGACTTAATTCACTAAGCAATGTTGGGGGGGTGCCTTTAAAAAAGGACTAACATACACAACTATAGTAATGCTTAAGAAGTTCTAAATATAAACATCCAAACTTCCCAAGCACTAAATACTTGGCAAAGCCATTTTTAAGGTTCACATAAAATATAAAATATATTAATGCAGTTTAAAGTTGAATCACATTTTCAAAAATCTGATACATATAAAACTACTTAGAAGCCTTTTTTTCCTTCTGAATGTCTTTGCCAAGTCACTCTGCAGAACACCAAAGCACTCTATAGCCACTGGCATTCAATATTCATACCATAATGCATAAGTAAGGATGGTAGGCCCAGGTGATTATTAATCCCTCTTGACAAAAAAGCTACCAGTGGCAAATATATGCATATGTGCTTACTGGGCATTTGGGATGCTATTGGCATTAAAACCCAAATCCATTGAATCCCAAGCAAGTACTGTGTTTATAAAGGATAGCTTTTTCATAATATTAGACTCTGCAAAGACTTATTCAGATGAAGCAGCTGCTTAATCTACAATAGGTTAACTTAAGGTTTAACCTATTGGTTCCTAAAAATAGGATAGGTTCCTAAAAATCTTATTTTTATTACTTTAGACAGAATCAGAAACTTGGCATGATTCTTTGGAAGCCTGCAAGTGTTTCAATTTGCACTGTCACAAAACTTTGAGTTTATGTGGACAGTCATTTTTCCGTGATGTATAAATTCGCATGAACAGAGAACCCCTTGTCTTAAAGGTATAATCTTTTACTGTCTTTCAGTTGCTCAGAGACAGAATCAACCTGATCAGTGATAATGTGAGAAGGAAGTCTTTGTCAAAAGAGAAGCCATAAGCTTTATTTCTGCTTTCATCCCTAAATATTCCTGGAAACAACCAAGATAAACAGAGCAATTTGACTTAAATGGTGTGAAGGCATCTGGATAAAGGTTAAATACAACTTTCCCTGGACTGAATATTAGTTTCTGAGCTTTCTGTTATCTTTCTATAGGAAGCATGAAAGTGATGTAAAGACCAATGATGGTAGTAAGACTCAAAGGTATCACTTAGTCTAGCCCCCATCTCCACACTATCTCTCCCTTAAATGGTCTCATACAGCAGAAACTCCTCCCTTTCTGTAAAATAAAATGTTTATAAGGCAATGTTCATGGTATTTAATCATGTTTATTAACCCCATGTTCTTTACATACAACCCACGTATACCTGCAGCATTTCGTATTCATTAGCAATAGTTTATCATTGCTTTTGGCTCTATAAACTTATATTTCCTCTTCTTCCAGAAAACAAGTTCCAATTCTTTGTGTTTTTCAACTGTTCTAGTTAATTTTATAAATATCATAAATGAATAGGGAAATAATTGCTTTATCTATACTGATGAGTAAGTTGCACATCCAAAAGGTTAAATGACTATCCCTCTGCCATTCAAAAAACAAAACAAGACAAAGCAAAACAGTTTGTAAGTGGTGGCGCCAGGATGCATGTCTAGAGTCTAGGACTCTAGGTCTTAAGCTCTTTTCTCATCGCCTCTTGTGAATAAACTTTCTTATGTAAACAAATCACTAGGAGGTTAGATTCTACTGACTAGGGAAAACAACTGCAAGCACATTCTGGTACTTTGAAAATAACACTATATTTTTAATAGTAATTGATTTAAATTCACTTAGAGAAAAAGTGTTTCATTGGCATCGAGTTTCATTAATGGAGACAAGCACCAAATTCAGGAAGATAACAGGAATTTTAAAGAATAAACAACATTTTATGGCCAAAGTCATTTGCAGTTGTCTCTGTGAAAAATGAGAGTGATTAAACCCCATAATGCACAGTGATTTATTTTTCTTTTTAAACTTCATTTTACTGTTGTAAGAACATTTAATTTGGGCTTTAAGATAACATACTATCCTGTGAAACTAAGTAATATCTAAGTGGTCTAAAAAGAATGTATTTAATAGGTACAGCATTGCTCAATAAAAACTCATTTAATTAAACCATGCTATACAGATATTTCGGAGAAGGCAATGGCAACCCACTCCAGTACTCTTGCCTGGGAAATCCCATGGACAGAGGAGCCTGGTAGGCTACAGTCCATGGGGTCGCGAAGAGTCGGACATGACTGAGTGACTTCATTTTCACTTTTCACTTTCATGCTCTAGAGGAGGAAATGGCAACCCACTCCAGTATTTTTGCCTGGAGAATCCCAGGGACAGGAGCCTGGTGGGCTGCTGTCTATGGGGTCGCACAGAGTTGGACACGACTGACGTGACTTAGCAGCAGCAGCAGCATACAAATATTTAGTTTATATTACTATACATATATTATCATTTTTATATGAAATCATAAGCTCTGGATACATTAGTGAATGAAGTCTGCTGATTACCTCTCATTGGCCAAGGACTATGCCAAGAACACACATTACTTCTTTCAGTCTTCATAGAGACCTAATGAGACACAAGTAGTCTTTTTCTAATTTTGCAGAAGCAGAAAGTGGAACTAAGGTTAAACGGTTTGCTTAAAGCCTAGTATCTGGTCAAAGGTGGAGTTGGGATTCAAATCCTATGCTCTTTGCGCCACCCAGCCTCCTAAAGATTTATGTTGTTTTGGTAAATATAAGCATGTTAGAGACACAACCATATTTTCTGGGTGAGCTCAGTCCTGGCTGAGCAGGATGACAGGTAAGGACAAAGGCCATGATTATCCCCAGCAAGTTAAAATCCATGTGTGAATTTCAATGGTAACATCTCAAGAAGAAGTCTTGGGCAGTTAAGACATCATCAGCGAGAGAGACTTAGATCCCTGAGTTTCTTTGTCCTACCTTCCTAGACCTCCCTTCAGGAGACCTAAATGGTGAAAAAGAGGCTTCCTGTATAAACTGACTGCTGAGGTAACTGTGGCCCGAATAAGCCACAAAATCACCCTCAGATTCTCTGTGCTGTGACAAACAGTCTGTACTTATTAATTTGTGCATAAATATGAAGAGTAGCAAGGAGAGATTTTTGAGAAAAATGAGTTTTTGATGACACTGGAATTTTTCCAAGGCATTTGTTCACTGAATCCTATATTGGCTTTTTATATGTAGGATCCTGAAATAGACAAGGCAACTTCTCATGCTTTTTTTTTTTCTCTTTGCTCTCAAGCTTATTGGTGCAAGTGGATGGAATTACATCAAAGTGCTTCTGTTCCTATCTCTTTTGCATATGGCTTTTAAAAATATGTTGCTGATAGCAGCCAAACAAGGCTATAAAGTTTCTTATTAGGGATGTAAGCTATTCACACTAGATCTTCTGATATGCGTTTCAATACAATTGAGCTTGGTTCATTAGAATGTGATTATCACATGAAAATAAATGAATGATATTTTGTTTCCTCAGTAATGGTCACATTGTGAATATTATAAAATTTTTTTTACAAATGCAAGTGCACTTTGACTCTTCCAAACTAGCATATTTAATACCCAGCTATGCTTTTCAGATAATAAAAAATAATTTCCGCTTTACCAACCAAGGCTGACAATAATGTGAATGTTTGTGTGTATTTAGAGATTTAGTAAGATAGTTAAACAGTAGTATCTATTATGTGACTTATAATGCATAAAGTGTTCCACTAAGTATTCTCATACATTATCGTAGGAGTAGATAGATAGTGGGATGCATAGATAGATAGATAGATAGCAGGAGAGTTAACAAATACATGCTTAAATTAAATTAACATTTGAAAATATTTAAATATGAGGCTATTTTCTCCACTTTACAAATGAAGGAACTGAGGTTCAAGACAGAGAATTAACTGGTCTAAAATTTCAATAGCAATTCAAGTCAAAATATTAAAACCAAACCTAACTTTAGTTCAGTTCAGTTCAGTTGCTCAGTCGTGTCCGACTCTTTGTGACCCCATGAACCACAGCACACCAGGTGTCCCTGTCCATCACCAACTCCCGGAGTTTACCCAAACCCATGTCTATCGAGTCAGTGATGCCATCCAACCATCTCATCCTCTGTCGTCCCTTTCTCCTCCTGCCCTCAATCTTTCCCAGCATCAGGGTCTTTTCAAATGAGTCAGCTAACTTACTTAACTCCAAATAATGTAACATAAAAAAAAGATCAACAGTAAAAATAAAATTGAAGATAACATCAAAAATATAATGATAGAAGTTCATCTGTACTATATTAAGAAATACAGTTTTACATATTAATGTTATGTCTTATAGTTTTATAGAAAGAAGTAACATCTCTTTTGGAGGGAAGAAAAAAATAAATGCTACCAACACCCATCCTCTTAGAAGTAGTTTCAAGTACCTAAAACCAAGAATTTGTCACCAAGATTACTTATAAACTATTAATATTATAGATATCTCTAATCCTCCACGCCCCTTCATGTATCCCAGCCTTGTCATTGCAAAGGGGCTTGAAAGTATGATCCACACCATGCAGGTCCACCCATGACAGACAAGTCATACTGGAGAGTTCTGGAAAAAAAGTTGTCCACTGAAGGAGTGAATGGCAAACCACTCCAATATTCTTGCCACGAGAAGCCCATGAACAGTATGCAAAGGCAAAAATATATGATACCAGAATAAGCGCCCCCCAGGTCAGTAGGTGTCCAGCATGCTACTGGTGAAGAGCTGATAGCAATTACTAATAGCTCTAGAAAGAATGAAGCAGCTGGCCCAAAGCAGAAATGACTCTCAGTTTTGGATGTGTCTGGTGGTGAAAGTAAAGTCCAATGATGTAAAGAACAATATTGCATAGGAGCCTGGAATGGTAGGTCCATGAATCAAGGACATGGAACAATGGATTGGTTCCAAATTGGGAAAGGAGTATGTCAAGACTATATACTGTCAGCCTGCTTATTTAACTTATATTCGGAGTACATCACACAAAATGCCAGGCTGGATGAATCACAAGCTAGAATCAAGACTGCAGGGAGAAATATCAACAACCTCAGATATGCAGATGATATCACTCTAATGACAGAAAGTGAGGAGGAACTAAAGAGCCTCTTCATGAGGGTGAAAGAGGAGAGTGAAAAAAAAGCTGGCTTAAAATTCAACATTCAAAAAACTAAGATCATGGCATCTGGTCCCATTACTTCACACAAATAGATGGGGAAAAGTGGAAGCAGTGACAGATTTCCTTTTCTTGGTCTCCAAAATCACTGCAGACTATGACTGCAGCCATGAAATTAGAAGATGCTTGTTCTTTGGAATAAATGCTAAGACAAATCTAGACAGCATATTAAAAAGCAGAGGAATCGCTTTGCCAACAAAGGTACATATAATCAAAGCTATGGTTTTTCCAGTAGTCATGTATGTATGTGAGATTTGGACAATAAAGAAGTCTGGGAGCCAACAAATTGATGCTTTCGAATTGTGCTGGAAAAGGCTCTCGAGAGTCCCATGGACTGCAAGGAGATCAAACTAGTCAATCTTAAAGGAAATCAATCCTAAATATTTATTGGAAGGAAGGAGATCAGTCCTGGGTGTTCACTGGAGGGACTGATGTTGAAGCTGAAACTCCAATACTTTGGCCACCTCATACGAAGAGCTGGCTCATTTGAAAAGACCCTGATGTTAGTAAAGATTGAGGGTAGGAGGAGAAGGGGATGACAGAGGATGAGATGGTTGGATGACATCACCGACTCGATGGACATGGGTTTGGGTAGACTCCGGGAGTTGGTGATGGACAGGGAGGCCTGGAGTGCTGTGGTTCATGGGGTCACAAAGAGTCAGACATGATTGAGCAACTGAACTGAACTGAACTGAAGCTGAAGTTCCGATACTTTGGCCACCTGATGCAAACAGCCGATTCACTGAAAAAGTCCTGATGCTGGGAAAGATTGAAGGCAAAAGGAGAAGGGGGCAGGAGAGGATGAGATGGCTAAATAGCATCACCAACTCAATGGACATAAATCTGAGCAAATTCCAGGAGACAGTGAAGGATATGGAAGTCTGGCATGCTGCAGTCCATGGGGTTGCAAAGAGTCAGACACGACTGAGCGACTGAACAACAAAAACCCTTCACTATCACTGCTTCAATAGTTAATTTTTAAAAATGGGCCACAAACTTTTCATAACTTGTCAGGATATTAGTCAATCATTAAGAATTAAACTCAAATTATGATATGAGAACATGTTAACGAAATGGAAATATTTACACTTTAAAATGAGGTCCTTTTTTAAATCCAAAACTAATGCTTTCCATCCAAGTGCACTCTCTTGAAACTAGAGAAAGCATATATAAGCATTTAAATATGGAGAGAGGTACAGAGATAGAGTAAATGTGGAAAACCATTAACAATCAGTAAATTGAAGTAGAAGGTTTCATTATACTACTACTATTCTTTCAACTTCTTGAAATTTTAAATCCTCACTACCAGTAACTTCTCCTTGACCCAAATTATGTCCACCCTCCTCATTTATTCTGCTGCCATTCCTGGACATCTTAGATGCATATAATTTTAATGTCTGAAGATTTCTATGACTCTATCAAGCATAGTTACCCAGAAATTTTTTGTCTACTCCTTTATCTCTTACATTGGTGGTTTTTCAGACACTTGAGATTATGGAATCTGTGCTCCCCCAAATTTCCCAAAATTTCCCCAGGTTTATCCATGTTTCTTTGTTTGGACCCAGGACCAGCAAAACTATCTTATTTTTCAAGGAATTCCCAAAATGGGTCCTAGAACACTGCTGCTAATGCTTCACAAAATATAGTTTGAAAGCTTTTCTGAAAGCCATAATACCCCCTCTCCCTTTCTTTACAATCTGCGTTATTTGCTGAAGTTGACATTGTGAGGGTATAGGGTGAAGGAGGGGATAAGCTGTCTGTCAGGAGAGCACCCCTAGTGACAAGTGTTCTTTTCCACAAAAGGTCGAGAGAAGCAGTCATTCATATTCTCCCTATAAGACAAAACATCTAAGTTCGAGCAAGAAGAACTGAGAAGGTCAACAAATTACTTCTATTTTTTTTAACTTAAAGTACACAGTGGGATTCAAACGTATCTCTGTCAAACAAATTACTAGGAGTGACAGAGGTCCCAAACTCTTAGTTCAGAAAAAGTGAAACAGAACCAAGTGAAAATTTTTGCTCCTGAGGATGTCTTTTCTAGAATACAATGGTTATTAATTCACAATTTCCTTACTCTGCAAGTAATGGGTTCTTCCTTCCAAGTTCCCCAGGAAAATTATATCGAAAGCTCAGAAAGCTTAATGTTTTTTAGATGCTGCATTAGTAGAAAATGATCAATAATTAAGCATCCTAACAAATAATATGCAGATATCTTAAAGGCCAAATAACAAATAGGTTTGTCTCTGTGATGCTTCCATTCAGACAGTTAATGAGAGATATGTAGAGCTTTCCTAAGCTGAAACACCAGCTATTTGATGTGCTGTTTGATGCATGAAGAATAACCAAATAATAATTGCACAGTGCTACAGACAAATATTTACTTTACAGCACTACGGGCTAGGTAGTGTGATTTGTACACAGTGGCTTAATTAAATAGGCTACCATGTAAAACACTTAGCCTCTAGTGAGATATCATGATTAAACTTGTACCTACAATATCACAGAACACAAAACAGAAAGCAAGTTCGAGTAGCCCTACAAGCAAAAAGGGAATACAACAATTAAGAGATGGATGAAGTAAGGGTGCTTATAGAGTATCAACCATGTTCCCTTTTCTCCTCCTTCATAACAAGCTAAAGAGAAAGTGCTAGAAGAATAAAACAAATGGAACATAGGAACTATATTCATTTTTTCTTTTATTTTTTCATCAAATATATATCAAGCGCCAGCCTTTCTTCAGGTGCCTAGGATACAGTAAACAAGACAGAATCCTTGCTCTCATGCAATTTTGCTAGATTGGTAGACAATAGAAGAGAAAAACAACATATAAACAAGTGTCTTTTCTAGCAATATATTTCCAGGTAATAACACCCAAGAAGATAAAGAAAGCATAACACGGGACAAGAAAGCAAACAGTGCTTTTTTAGATGAAGGGGTCAGCAGAAGCCTCTCTACCAAGTGAGGTTTGAGTAGAAGCCTGGATGAAAGTGAGATAGTGAACCACGTCAACATCTAGGGAACTAGACTTCCAGGCAGAAGCAACATCAAACAAAGACCCGGAAGTAGAAACATACAAGGTTTGTTGAAGAACAGAAAATAGGAGATGAGGTCACAGGTATTCTGGAGCCAGAAAATGTAGGGCCTTGTGAACCGTGGCAAGCATTTTAGATACTTTTCTGGGAATCATTTAAATACCTCAAGTATAATGTTGCAGGTGTCTCGACAGTGATGCTACAGAAGGAAGCACAATAAACATCCAAGGATTAAAAACTGGGAGTCAACAAAAGAAGGAAGAATGGGAAAAGAAAGCAAACGGAATTTAGCAGTTGGGCAGTTGGCATGCCTGCTGGGTCACCTTCCAGTGTGTCTCCTGGCGGGGGAGGGTTTGTCATCACTACTTTCAAAGCCCTTTTTCCAGTAAGTATTTTTAAAATCCAATATATTGAAGAGTTGCGCACACTAAAAGGCCAGAAAAACACCATTTACAGACTTCCATTAATAAGAAAACAGTTGTCTTGATTAAGCAATAGAATAGGGCTATGAGGCATAGATTTCCACTGGCAGTGAGATCAGATTGCAGACATAGATAATTTCTATAAAAAATTCACCAGTATTATACACAAACACAACAAAAAGCACCNCATTAATAAGAAAACAGTTGTCTTGATTAAGCAATAGAATAGGGCTATGAGGCATAGATTTCCACTGGCAGTGAGATCAGATTGCAGACATAGATAATTTCTATAAAAAACTCACCAGTATTATACACAAACACAACAAAAAGCACCTCTAATAAATTTGGACTGAGCTAATCAGTTTTCCCTGGATCCACTCATCCTCCCTAGCACCTTTGCTAAGATTCTTTGATGCATTTGGAAGTAGTGCATTAACTAGACCTATGCATAGCACCATGCTGGAGGTGATAAATGCAAGGCATACGGAATTTACATACTTTTCCTCCCAGTTTCCATAAACCATAATTTGTTAAGTCATAAAGAATGTTATAAGCATAGTTTTGATGCTATGGAACATACACAATAATTAGAAGTCATTATCTCTCAAATGAACATTCTCCCTTTTCCCCATTTCTTCTAAATCCTCTCACCTTCCAATCCATTCTTCATAATGCCTGCAAAGACCTTTCCAAAGTAAAAGCTATTTAAGGCAACCCCCTTCTCATAGCCTTGCAGTGACTCTCCACTGATGATGGGATAAATCCCCAAGTCTTGTTCACAATACTGGAAGCCCTAGAGTGTGACTCCAGTCTCCAGGAAAAGTCTGACTTCTCTCTCCCACCTTGCACCTAAGGCTGTAACTCCAATGAACTTTACTCTCTTTCCACCACCCTCTGAGTTAAACAGCAACTCAGCCCCTTACTTGCCGTGTATTCTTGGGCAAATTACTAGTCCTCCCCATACTTCATTCCCTTTCCAATAAAATGGAAATATCAGTACACAACCTGGACATTTTTGCTTGTTTTATTTAGTTATTTAATTGGTGGATAATTACTTTGGATAATTATGGGTTTTGCCATACATCATGGCACAAAAATAAGCAAATAATTTAAAATAATGTCAGATGCATTCTAAGTACAAAATAAATGTTGAGTTATTATCATTGTTATTGGTTGATAGAATTTTATTATTGTCACTTTGGCCAAAAAAAATTGCCCTGCCGGCCCACTCTTCTCCTGAAAAATTCCTAATCATTCTTCAAAACCCCACACAAATGTCATCCCCTCTCCAAACCTTCCCTAACACACTGACTCACTCTCGAGCAGTATTTATCTCTTCTTGTGCTCTTACAAGTTGTGTGTCATTCTGCATTAGCATTATACACATACCATTGATTAACTCTTAATGCCTACGTTTGTCTTCCATGGGACACAAGCATTCTCTGAAGGTGAGGACTCTTTCTCCCAGAGTAGCACCCAGAGCATGGTAGGCTCTCAACAAATGTTCTGTTCAATCAAATGTTCAATCAGTAAGTACTTAAAGACACAGATATTTTTCAAAAATTTTCCATACTGCTAGAAAATAATTCAGGAAATATAAGAAATAACACAAGGCACAGATTTAGATTTAGCTCACAAACTAGGACTAAATTGTATAAGGCAGTAAATGTGCCCAAAGCGTTAGAGAAAGGTTAAACATATACTATTAAACATTTTCTTTTTACTCTTCTCCAGTTATTCTAGCTCTGTCTTGTCAGGTGTAAGTTTAGAGTATGAACTATGTCTTTAGAATATGAACTATGTCTTTAGAGTATGAACTATGTCTTTTCATACTTTTGTGGTCAAATACTAAGGACAAAATTTCACATTTCATGAACCTTTAATAAAAATGAGGAAATATTTCCAAGGTCTAGGTAGAACTAAATGGGGAATGGGAAAAAAACAGGTCTTCTTTCTAATACTAACTCTGAGAGTATACTGTCCTCTGTGAAGCATATCCCATGTGCAAGCACGGACAGACAGACAGAGAGTGGTGGTGTTCACCAATGCACTTGCTCTTCAAGAGCAGTGTGTTAGGCCGGAAATGTATTCAGGACCATCACCAGTAGCTTCCATCAGAGAGCATCACGCTGCTGCTGATGATGGAGAACTGATAACTGAGGTTGGAACACGAGCAGAGGAGAGAAGTTTGACAAAGCTACAGGTGGCAAAAGTCTAGAACAAGCAGGCCACACAACATTGCTAATTGTTATATCCTGATACAAAATTAAAAGTTCAAATTTGAAAAAAAAAATAAGNTATAAGGCAGTAAATGTGCCCAAAGCGTTAGAGAAAGGTTAAACATATACTATTAAACATTTTCTTTTTACTCTTCTCCAGTTATTCTAGCTCTGTCTTGTCAGGTGTAAGTTTAGAGTATGAACTATGTCTTTAGAATATGAACTATGTCTTTAGAGTATGAACTATGTCTTTTCATACTTTTGTGGTCAAATACTAAGGACAAAATTTCACATTTCATGAACCTTTAATAAAAATGAGGAAATATTTCCAAGGTCTAGGTAGAACTAAATGGGGAATTGGAAAAAAACAGGTCTTCTTTCTAATACTAACTCTGAGAGTATACTGTCCTCTGTGAAGCATATCCCATGTGCAAGCACGGACAGACAGACAGAGAGTGGTGGTGTTCACCAATGCACTTGCTCTTCAAGAGCAGTGTGTTAGGCCGGAAATGTATTCAGGACCATCACCAGTAGCTTCCATCAGAGAGCATCACGCTGCTGCTGATGATGGAGAACTGATAACTGAGGTTGGAACACGAGCAGAGGAGAGAAGTTTGACAAAGCTACAGGTGGCAAAAGTCTAGAACAAGCAGGCCACACAACATTGCTAATTGTTATATCCTGATACAAAATTAAAAGTTCAAATTTGAAAAAAAAATAAGAAGAACAAGCAGACCAAATAAGACAAGGAGGATAACGTCATGTCTCAGGAGTTTTCACCCCTGATTTCGGGTTAGGGATAAAATTTCCCTTCTCCCTGTTCACCAGTGCTTGACATTCCATTGATGCTTTGCAATGTAGGACATATTTTTTTTTAATCTATATTGTCTCATATCAACTATCATGGATTTGAGTGTCCACTTTTGGGTTTCAAAATTAAAAGGAGAATTTAGAAATTTGGGATAATGGTACACAGTCAAACAATAATTAAGGGAATAGAAATATTTGGAAGAAACTAAAGCAATTCAGAACATTTTTATAAATACAGCATGTAATATTAGAGTTTTCCTATTCTCCTAATAAAACTTAAATGAGGTAATACGTGTGATATCCTAGTAAAGAACTGAAAATATAGGAAATGTTGGAATTCACATGGATAGAATCAGCATTTTTTTTCTTTTCTTGCTCACAGCAGAGCTCAATTATATATGTTGAGAGAAAAAAAAAAAATCCTAGGACTGGTTAATAATGATCTTCATTTTCATGCAAGTACTTATAAGTTTTTTCTTAATATCCATTGAAGACCAATATAATTTTCAATACCAGGACTATTAAGTAGTAAGTCAGTGTACCAAGTGAGGTTCTAGAACTTTTTTTGCAGTCTTAAAAATGGGCTAGATTACCATATGTCAAAGATGGAGTAACTGTGGTCCTGCCCAAGAGTAAAAGAAAGTAACTAGATAAATCACCCAGATTCCTTCCAGATTTAGGACTGCATCAATACTCTAATTAGTGATAAAACACTGAACATTTATGTTTGTTCAGATATTTTTTAAAGAATCACAGAGTCAGTGTTTCACAAGTGTTTCTTAAAATCTTCTGCCATTAACTCACACTTCATAACTTGGGTTTTCAAAATCAGAACTATACATTTATCTGAAAAAAATATGAAATTTACCAATAACTGAAGAAAAAAAAAAAAACCTGTTCAGTGGGTTTAGATATAAACTGCATCCTTTGCATTGTTTAGCTCATCATGAAAATTACTTTAATTTCAATGCTGGGATCAAAACAATCCAGTCTTTTCAAAAGACGTCTACTGTCTACTGTGAAGTAATAACATGTTTTTAGAGACTTCTAAGTGCATATCTTGGAATTTCTAACTTAAATGCATGGTTTGTAAAATACTAATTGTTGATCATGAAAAGAATGGTTACATTTCATCATGACAAAGAGGCAAAAATAAAGTACTTATGCTCTTATTTCCTCATGTAAATTACATCTGATGCTTTTAAAAAAGGAGTACATAATTTTTAAGGTTAGTGAAAAAGTCATTCAAATACATATGTTTGCATTTTATGAAAAGAAAATTTCATTGAATGCTTCATGAAAAAAAATAGAAAAATATTAAATATGCACTGAGAAAAAAATAAACATAAATAGAGACTTAATCAGAAGTTGAAACAATGATATACCTTTACTAAGAAATACAAGAAGAATGTGTGAGCTGGGAGGTAAAAATGAGTGAAAATGAATCATTGTCAAACTAAAGTTATTTTGTAAGTTTGATGATTAATGGATTCTTTAAAGTTATGATACATCATATCAAAGTCATGTGGGCTTTTTTTTTTTTTTGGCAATTTGTGGGAATTTTTGTTTTAATTCAGCTAGAAGATCACTTTAATAGCATAAGTTATCTCAAATACCACTTAATTGTTCTTTTTGTAATTTGCTGCAAAAAAATTTGTATAATGCAAGAGTGAAACTGGCTCTTTAGTCCTTTTAAACTTTGGGTTATTTTGAAAAAATAAAAAATCAGTATTTATAGCTCTACCTTCCTAAAACTACATCAAAAATATATTCTGAGTAAGAAAAAGGTCATATTATATTCAGGAACTCTATAATAAAGAAATATTACCAAGGTTTTATGAAAATTCACCATTATCTGAGAATCAGTTAGTTAAAATTAAATGTCTGTCTAGTCAAAATAATGGTTTAATATTAATCAATTAGTAAAACATGAATCAATTAATTGTATGTTTTTCACCTTTATTCCTTTTATGAGAACTAATTAGCAATATAACTATATACCTTTCTCCTATTCAGTCATACTACTTAGCAAACTATATGAAAATACACACAATTTAGGAGTGGGGTAAATCATGAGAGAGAACTTCTTCAAAGTGGTACATCCTTACATATAAATCTTCTCTTTGTACAAATGCTACCATTGGTCAGTTTTGAGAAATTAATCACATGTACCTGACAAGTATGAGATTATAATTGAATAATAAGATTTAACTCATCAAAAAGGTGATAAAAAGTTTGCCAATAAAGCAATTAAATGAACAACATTGCATTGTCAGAAAACAAAAATAACCATATCATTTTTAGCTAAGTAAACCATGAATACTGGCCTTAATATGTGGTGTCTATCAAAGGCAAGCTACATATTTCTAGGGGTAACTTGAATTTGCCAATATACTGTGCAGTATATCAGGCAGACAAACACTTCACATGAGTAAAAAACAGAATTCAAGTAAATAATAATTTTCAAAAACAGGATCTCCTCAGTTTATAATGTTGGTTGGCAATCTAAGAAGCAGTCAAAATCAGTGTGTTAGAATTATCCTTAAGAGGTAATAGCTCCCTTCACTGCTAAGGTCTCTATTAAATAAAAATAATAGGTACCCAATTTTGAAGGATATTTTAATCTGAAAGAAAGTATAATATTCAAAGAAATCTGAAAAAGCCTGGCTTTTGCAATTAAAGTTCAATGTCTTTTGTGCTTTCCCTTGTGTTTTGTTATTATACTGGTTTAAGGAAACTACTCTGCTGTATGTAGCATATTATGTATATTAAAGGCTCAGTACAGTTTTTAAAGAGGGCTCTTGGATTTATTTACTTGGCATTCCCAAGTAAATTGGGAGTTTATTTACTATTATATATAAATTTTAAGTCACTTTTTTTACAGTAAGAATCTCAAAGATAATAGCAATTTGAATCATAAATTAATTAATCATGTAATTTCAGAAGTGGGTACTTAGTTTTACCTTCACGAGTATAAAGACAGAGGCAATAAATCAAAATCACTAGTTGACATACTACAATATGGCAATGCTATAAATTAAGTTTGACTTTATACATTGTCTTCAGAAACAAATCCAAGATCGAATCATTTATTCTTGTACCAAAAATATACTATCAGAAAAACTCATCAACATCAACAGAAAAACACACACCAAAAAAGTCACCAATCTCCTCCACAGAGATTGAAAACTGAATTTTAAAACTCCTTCAATACTCAGTTGCCCTAGAATTAGCTAGGTGTTTTTTATAAGCAGTAATTTTAAAGACTCTCTCCAGTGAGAGCCTTTTTTCATCTGGAAACAGCTAGGCACAGTGACATGAACACACAGAGCAGTATGTATTCTTCAGCTGACCTGCTCTCCACTCACCTCGCACTCAAGGTCTGTATCATGAACAAAATTCAAATATTCCATTTGCTACATTTCTAAATCACTGTTGCTAGTCAAAAGCACTCCAAACACCACCAAATCCTTTCTTACCATGTATGAGCCACAGTGAAGCGACGACGCTGCCGAATGCTTTTATTCACCAGCAACTTTCTGAAAAAGCATGGTGAGTTCCTTGGCGAACTGCGTGGAGAAATTTTAGGAGATGTAGGTCTGTTGGCCGGTAGTCTCGGAAGCTCAAGTTCTAAGTGCATTTGCTCCTTGAAAGTCTTTATGCAAACCTCAGATTCAGAAGCAGTAAGTTCTTTTGAAGAATCTTTTGCTGTCATGTCTTATATGGAGTGCTGGCTTTTACCATCCAAAACAAAATTCTCGAACATAGCAGAGACACAGCTGCAGGTTAGGAGGCTGGTAAGTCTGCAAACTGTTCCCAGTTTAATTTAGGAAGCTGTGGCTCCAAAGTAGGAGCTGCTTAGAGCAGGAGCAGCATAATCGAAGAATGGCAAGTCAGCCTGTCACAAGGAGCTTTATCAGCCTGGCTTTGCCTCTGAAAATGCGCCAAAGTGCTTCCTATGTCAGTAGCCTCCTTGTGGATGGTTTGTCTGCAAGCTACACACTGACACTCGCTGAATTCATTCAGCTGAATATATCAACTCATGAAATATTCATGAGGGCTTCTGATAAATCCTTTACATGCATTTTTTTTTTTAAAGAAATCTTTTCAAACATGCTGCATCCACTAATGGATAGTAAGCAAACCCTAGTCACTGAGTCACTCGTTTTTGTTTGCACAAAGCACAGAACCAGAACCCAGCCAGCATGTGTGATGTTTAAAGTCTTCATTCAGAATTATCTTTCTCTGTAATGCATACAACAGTAACTCCACCCACCAAACGCTTATTGGCCCGGGACTATTTAAACAACTGCATTCTGTTTCCCCCTCAACAACACCCTCCATCACCCAGATTTTCACATTTGTGAAGTCACTTGCATCATCAGCAAAAATATTAAATCAGACATTGTCAAAAAGCCTAGCTAAAACAGACTCCTCCAAATTCCATTTCTGAATGAAAGAGCTGATTTGCTAAAGCTTTTTTTCCCCCTCTTTCCTCTCCAGAAGATACAAAACTACAATATAAAAAGAGTCAGGAAAACATTAGGTTTAGAAACATAACAGAAAAACATTAGATTTGCTTCAGTCCCCTAAGGAATTTAAAGACTAATCTTTAATCCAATAAAAATTACCTTCATTCTTCTGCTTAAGTTCATTGTCCCTGAGGTGCCCACAACAGCCACTCTCTGTTAGATGTAAAGTCACTTCCTAAAGTCAAAGTTCTCTAGAATGGAAATGGAGGTAACAACCAGGAGAAATGAATGCTCCCCATTATAAGTGCAGGGTCCAAAATCAAGCAACATGCACACGCATGTGTGCACACACACATACGGGTAGATGTACACAATAGTGTCTGTGTGTGGGTATCTTTACTTGCTAGTGTGTGTGTATTTGGTTCACAAGGGCATGCCAGTGAGACATATGGGTAAGGGAGTCCAAAAAAAAATGTCTCAAATTCCAAAGCAGATCATTGCAACCTGAAATTTCATTTAGAAATATACTGGCATGCAGCTTGTACACTTTAAAAGAAAGTAAAAAGACTAGTGTGGTGCTTAAGTATACAGAGGCTATGAAACTCTGTACCTGCAACACTTACTACCAGGCCAGTCTGATCTCACACAAATTTGACAAAGCAGAATTAGGGCTAGCCAGTGAGAGTGACAGTTCAGGAATAATTCACAGTAAGACTTCAGTGAGAAAGCAAGAAATTTATTTTTCCTCTAATGCATGAGAACTTTCACCTTTATAAAAAATCAGTTATATGTGTCAAATACTCTGGTTAAATATCTAAAAGCTGAGTAAGAACAGACTATGACCTGTGCACAGGAAAAAATAAGCCCCATTCCCACCGTTGGGGGAATGGTTTAAACTTAACAGGAGGGATTTAAACTCCTAGATTATAGGTACTGCTTTGGAAAGACATCAGTATTGCAAGAATAAAGTAAAAGTATATTATTGAACAAAAGCAAAGTCATGAAATTTCAAAATTTGAGTGAATCCCAGTAATCACCTTGTTTGGCTCTTCATTTTAAGGACAAGGACATAGACTTAGAAACTGTCACTGACTTGTCCAAAGTCCTTTTTTGTAGTTGATATTAGAGGAAAAGCTAAAACCCAGGCTTTCTGATTCCCAATGGACTGTTCTTCCATTATATGATAAGAGAAGTTAACATAGTCATTTTGTCCTGCTAAGCCCTAGCACATGCACTTTATATATTTGAAGATATTTTAACTGCTCTATTTGAGAATGAATTGTTAGTAATGTCTAGTAATGTCATGGGAGAAAAATGTAGTTAAAACTATCTATTATTTACTGCATTATGAAAACAAAGTCAAACTTTTTCCAACAATAATGGGATACTGGAATATGTGATACTG
Organism: Neotragus pygmaeus; assembly: GCA_006410875.1. NCBI lineage: Eukaryota > Metazoa > Chordata > Mammalia > Artiodactyla > Bovidae > Neotragus > Neotragus pygmaeus. The sequence goes on along the minus strand of SJYV01021110.1, from coordinate 230,965 downwards.
CCAATATTCAGAGTGACTTATTTGCAAAATAAATGAATTAGCAATTTGAAGTCTTTCTCTTACTCACTTTTAAAGGCTGCCAAAACACAATAAGCATTTTAGGGATTTTTACCTCTCCCAGAATTATAGCAAATTTCACAACCCAGATTTAGCTGTATGTGAACTGGGATTCAGATGAGGAAATGTTGACATAAATTTACCAAAAGAAGAATAGTGTTAGAATTACAATTACTTTCTAATTCTTATTGTCAACTTATGTGACATTATGTGACATTTCACATTATTCTTTCACTTTGCATACCATGACAATCAATGTCCCAGTTAAAGAAATTTTAAGAATCATCCTAAGAATTTCAAAACTATGTAAAGTCAAGACCAAAATTGCAACTAGCTGTTGATTAGCTATCAACAGGACTCTGGAACCCACCAAAAAAAAAAAAAAAAGATGTCCAAAGACAAAGGAGAAGTCACAATGAGATGGTAGGCAGGGTGCAATCATGATAAAATCAAATCTTATACCACTGGGTGGGCAACCCACAAACTGGAAAACAGTAGTACCAAAGAAGTTCTCCCTCTGTTGTGAAGGTTCTGAGCCTCATGTCAGACTTCCCAGTCTGGGGATCCAGCAAAGGGACTGGGAACCTGCAGGGAATCTGACTTTGAAGGGAAGAGGGTTTGATTACAGGGCTTTCACAGAGCTGGGGGAAACAAATTCCACTCTTAGAATGCACAAACAAAATCTTGCATGTACCAGGACACAGGGGAAAGGAGCAGTGACTTCACACGAGACTAAACCAAACCGACCTGCTAGTGTTGGAGAGTCTCTGGTGGAGGCATGGGTTGGCCATGGCTTGCCACACGCACAGGGGCTCTCTTGAAAAGTGAAAGTGAAGTTGCTCAGTCCAGACTCTTTGTGACCCTACTAGGCTCCTCAGTCCATGAGATTTTCCAGGCAGGAATAATGGAGTGGGTTACCATTTCCTTCTCCAGGGCTTCTTCCCAACCCAGGGATCAAACCCAGGTCTCCCTCATTGTAAGCAGACACTTGACTGTCTTAACTACAGAGCTCTAAGGTTACCATTAACCCTACCATAGGGCCTGTACCCTCCAGGGCTGGACTGCCTCAGGCCAAACAACTAATAGAGAGGGAACATAGCCCCACCCGTCAGCAGACAATTGGATTAAAGTTTTACTGAACATAGCCCTGCCTACCTGAGCAAGACCCAGTTTTTCCCACCACCAGTCCAGTCCCATTAGGAAGCTTACACAAATCTCTTAGCCTCATCCACCAGAGGGCAGACAAAAGAATCAAGAAGAACTACAATCCTGCAACCTCCAGAATGAAAACCACGTCACATATAGTTAATAAAAATGAAAAGGCAGAAGATTAAGTCCTAGATAAAAGGACAAGATAAAACTCCAGAAAAACAACTAAATGAAGTGTAGATAGCAACCTGCCAGGAAAAGAATTCAGAATAATGATACTGAATATGATCCAGGATCTCAGAAATGGAAAGGAAAAGATGTAAGCAATGTTTACCAAACACCTAGAAGAACTAAAGAACAAACAGAGATGAACAACATACTAGAAGGAATAAATAGCTGAATAACTGAGGCAGAAGAACAGCTAAGTGATCTGGAAGACAGATGGGTGGAAACAGAATATAGAAAAAAGAGTGAAAAAAAAATGAAGACAGCCTCAGAGAACCTCTGGAACAACATTAATCACACCAACATTCACATTATAGGAGTACCAGAAGGAGAAGAGAGAGGGGAAGGACCCCAGAAAATATTTGAAGTGATAATAGCTGAAAACTTCCTTAATATGGGAAAGGAAATGGTCAACTGAGTCCAAGAAACACAGAGAGTCCCAAGCAGGATAAACCCAAGGTGAAACACATCAAGACACATAGTAATCAAACTGACAAAAAATAAAGACAATTTATTAAAATCAACAAGGAAACAACAATAAATAACATACACAGGAATTCCCATAAGGTTATAAGCTAATTTCTCAACAGAAACTCTACAAGAAGTAGGGAATGGCATGATATATTTAAGTAATGAAAGGGAAGAAGCTACAACCAAGAATACTCTATCCAGAAAGAATCTCACTCAGATTTGACAGAGAAATCAAAAGCTTTACAGACAGGCAAAAATTAAGAGAATTCAGCACCATCAAACCAGCTTTACAACAAATGCTAAAGGAACTTCTCCAGGCAGGAAACACAAGAGAAGGAAGAGACTTACAAAAAAAAAAAAAANTGATGACTGTAGCTTTGTAGTATAATCTGAAGTCAGGAAGGTTGATTCCTCCAGCTCCATTCTTCTTAAGACTGCTTTGGTTATTTGGGGTCTTTTGTGTTTCCATATGAATTGTGAAATTTTTTGTTCTAGTTCTGTGAAAAATGCCATTGATAATTTGATAGGGATTACATTGAATCTGTAGACTGTGTTTGGTGGTAGTATAGTCATTTTCACAATATTGATTCTTCCTACCCAGGAACATGGAATATCTCTTCATCTATTTATGTCATCTTTGATTTCTTTCATCAGTGTATTATAATCTTCTGTGTACAGTTCTTTTGTCTCAAGTAAGTTTATTCCTATTTAATTCCTTTTGTTGCAATGGTGAATGGGATTGATTCCTTAAATTCTCTTTCTGATTTTTCAGCATTAGTATATAGAAATTCAAGTGATTTTTGTGTATTGATTTTGTATCCTGCAACTTTGCTAAATTCACTGATGGGCTCTAGCAATTTTCTGACACTATTTTTAGGGTTTTCTATGTACGGTATCATGTCATCTGCAAACAGTGAGAGTTTTACTTCTTCTTTTCTGATCTGGATTCCTTTTATCTCTTTTTCTTCTCTAATTGCTGTAGTTAGGACTTCCAGAACTATGATGAATAATAACAGTGAAAGTGGACACCCTTGTCTTGTTCCTAATCATAGGAGGAATGCTTTCAGTTTTTCACCATTGAGAATAATGTTTGCCATAGGCTTATCATATATGGCCTTTATTATGTTGAGGTAGGTTCTTTCTATGCCCATTTTTTGAAGAGTTTTAATCATAAATGGGTGCTGGAATTTGTCAAAGGCTTTTTCTGCATCTATTGAGATGAGATATGATTTTTATCTTTCAATTTGTTAATATGGTATATCACTTTGATTGATTTGCATATATTGAAGAATACTTGCATTCCTGAAAGAAACCCAACTTGATCATGGTATATGAAATTTTTAATGTGTTGCTGAATTCTGTTTGCTAAAATTTTATTGAGGATTTTTGCATCTATGTTCATCAGTGATACTGGCCTGTGGTTTTCTTTCTTTGTGTTGTCTTTGGTTTTGGTATCAGCGTGAGTTTGGAAGTGTTCCTTCCTCTGCAATTTTTTGAAAGAGTTTTAGAAGGATAAGCCTTAGCTCTTCTCTAAATATTTGATAGAATTCTCCTGTGAAGCCATCTGGTCCTGGGCTTTTGTTTTTTGGGACATTTTTGATCACAGTTTCAATTTCAGTGCTTGTAATTGGATTGTTCATAATTTCTATTTCTTCCTGTCTCAGACTTGGAGGATTGAACTTTTCTAAGAATCTCCATTTCTTCCAGGTTATCCATTTTATTGCCATATAGTNGGCTTTTGTTTTTTGGGACATTTTTGATCGCAGTTTCAATTTCAGTGCTTGTAATTGGATTGTTCATAATTTCTATTTCTTCCTGTCTCAGACTTGGAAGATTGAACTTTTCTAAGAATCTCCATTTCTTCCAGGTTATCCATTTTATTGCCATATAGTTGTTCATAACAGTCTCTCGTAATCCTTTGTATTTCTGCATTGTCTGTTGTAATCTCTCCTTTTTCATTTCTAAATTTACTGATTTGATTTTTCTCTTTTTTTCTTGATGAGTTGGAAAGGTTTGTCAATTTAGTTTTTCTTCTCAAAGAACTAGCTTTTAATTTTATTAATCTTTGCTATTCTTTCATTTTTCCATTTATTCCTACTCAGATCTTTATGATTAAATTTTTTAATGTAAATAATTATCTTTGTAAGACCAAAAAGCTATGATACTACAGAGATCACAGAAAGAGTACAGCAAACATGAAAATTAAGTGAAATTCATTCTACTGCTCTTAAAAAGAGAATAATTTCCAGGGATCCATTTCATGTTTAAGCATCTATTTGAAAGCTAAACAAAATTTTCCTAAATTGTTATTTTAATTGTATGAGTTTTAAAATGATACAGAATACACAGAAACATGGAAAATGTTTCCAAAATAGTGGGTTGGATCAACATTGAGTCACTTAATTTCAAGTTTTGTTTATTTGTTACACATTCTTTTACTTTTCAATCTGTTCATATCAATATTTTAACTTAGTGATACTATTAATGATGACTTTTGGACTTATAATCTAAAAATAGAATTTTATCTATCAAGACCAGCTATGAAGTTCTGGTATTAAGAAATAACTCAAACTTAATTTCATAAAAATATTTTGTATCATCAATACTGTAATATTAGCATCTGTAAAATTGAAGACTGGAGACACATTTACATAAGCATGCTGAGCCTTATAGCAAAGACTTTTAAATAAAGTAAATATTTTTGTAAAGTTCCTTTGGCTACTCTTATTTCCTTCATTTTTAAATGTATCCTACAATATGATTAACATTTTTGGTGCATGGTTCTGTAAAATTTAGCATATGTATAGACTCATGTAACTATGACTACAATCAAGATACAGAGCAATTCTATCATCCCCAAATATCCCTCAAATTCTGTACCTTTATAGTCATATTCTCTTCCCACTCCTAAATAATATGGAGGGATAATAATCTCCCTAATCTACTCCATAATCTACTCTCCACCACTATAATTCCATCCTTTCAATAATGTCATATACATGAAAGCACACAGAACTGAGCCTTGAAGACAACCTTCTTTCACTCAGAAAATGTCTCTGGAGTTTAGCCAAGATGATACATTTATTAATAGTTAGTTCCTTTTCATTGCCAAATAGTATTCAGCTATATCGTTTGTTTATCCATTTAAGAACACTGAGTTGTTTCCAACTTGGGACAGTTATGAATAGAGCTGTTGATAAACATTCACGAACAGGTCTTGTATAAATATATGCTGTCATTCTACTGTAATTACCTAGGTTTGGGATTGTTGGCTTATACGGTAACTGTACAATCATCTTTACAACAAAATGTCAGTCTGTTCTCCAGAATGGCTTCATCGGTTTTCATTTCCATCAGCACTCTATGAGAGCTTGCAGCTGCTCCACAGACTTGCCAGCTCTCCTTTTCACTATTATTTATTTCAGTCATTCTAATAGATCTGCAGTGGCATCTCATGCTGCTTTTAGTTTATGGTTACTACGATTTTCTTTTTGGGTGCTTATTTGCCATCAATGTATCTTTTTCGGTATTTGTTTCAACTCTCCTTAAATTCCAACTGGCAGGTAGGCAATTGCTGTCCCATTTTCATTATACATGGAAAGCAGTTTTCCTTTCTATTGAACCAAAGTCTGACTCTCAATATTCTCCTATTAATTTTAGTTTGGTCACCTCGAATTACAAAGAATAAGTCATCTGAATGTCCTTCGAAGATATATCTTCCAACACATTTATTTTCCACTCTAAATAAATACATCTCTTTCAACTTTCCTTATCAAACACGTATTATATCATCTTAAAATAATACTTAGACTGAAACCCTGGCATATACAATAGCAACCCAGAGAGGGTATACTAGTTTACTAGGGCTGCTGTAACGAAGTACCACAGACTGAATGGTTTAAACAACAGAAATTTATTGCCTCGCAGTTCTAAGAGCCTGAGATCCAAAGTCAAGATGTTGACAGAGTTGGTGTCTTTTGAGGGTTGTGAAAGAAGGACCTGTTCTCTCACAAGTCACTCTCCTTGGCTTGTGGGTGACCATCTTCACCCTATATCTCTTCATATCATCTTCACTTTATGTATGTCTTGGTGTCCAAAATTTCCCTTTTTATTAAGAACACCATTACTGTTGGATTAGAATCCAACTTAGTGGCCTTAGTTTAACTTGATTACCTCTGTAAAGATCCTGTTTCCAAATAAGATCATGTTCTAAGGTTGTGGGACTTAGGACTTCAACATATGAACTTGAGGTGGGATACATTTCAATGCATAACATCCCACCCTTGTACTGTTGTTTAGTCATTAAGTCATGTCCAACTCTTTTGAGACCCCATGGACTATAGCCTAACAGGCTCCTCTGTCCATAGGATTTCCCAGGCAAGAATACTAGAATGGGTTGTCATTTCCTTCTCCAGAGATCTTTTGGACCCAGGTATAAAACCCACATTTCCTGCTTGGCAGGCAGATTCTTTACCCGTGAGCCACCAGGAAAACCCCCATTCCACTCTCTGACTCTTCACAATTCATGTCCTCACATACAAAATATACTCACTCCACTTTAAAGTCTCCAAAAGTCTTAACTATCCTGGCATCAACTCTAACTCTAAAATCATTTAAATCAGCCAAATCAATTACGTGCAAAACTCAAGGCAAGATTCATCCTGGGGCAAAGCTCCTTTCTATCAGACAACAATGATGGGACAGACATAGGATAGACATTCCCACTCCAAAAGGGATAAATTTTAAGGAAGAAAAGGATCCCAATCAAGTCTGAAACTTGCTAGGACAAACGGATGAGAATGTGACGCTTGAGAATAATCCTCTTGGCCCAATGCTCTATCCTCTGGGCTCACTAGGGTGGCCGCCCCATCCCCTCAGCCCTGAGCAGTGGGGATTCTGCCCTCTGAAACCAAGAAGGTGACTCCACTCTCTGAAACTAAGAAAGTGGCCCCACCTTCAGAAACTGAGGAGAAGACTGCCCAACCTTCATGGGCTTGTTTCCTCTTCGCCTGTGGTGTCAGGAGAATCTGCTGGCTTCTGAATGGCTTTCAAGGTCAATATTCACTTTTCTTGCAAGATGACACATTTGCACCTGGGTAGATCTCTCAGACTCTGTTAGGCTCTATTGCTTGTGGCACCCCAGAAGCCTGAGAGCCTTCCTTCATTTCATCCTGACTCTGTTTCCCTTCACTCCAAGCTGGCAATGTTTCCTTTGATATAAATTTCTCATAAACCTTGTTGGTCTCCTGAGCAATCCATGGGGGTCTAAACTATCAGACGGGAGTCTCCCATAGATCCTTCCTGAATAACCACGTCTTGATTCTTAACTTCTTCTAAGACAGTTGATTAGATCCATGGGTCACATGTCTAATTTCCTTGACAAATGGCTGTCCAGTCACATCTTTGATGTTCTCTCTAGAACATGTTTTCTCTTATTTTGCAATAGGAATAGGCTAAGAATTTTCCAACTTTTCGAGTCCTGCTTAATTTTTGTTTAACAATTCATTTTTCAATTTCTCTCCATACTCTTGAATTTTACTATTAGCAGGAAAAGGAAAGCAAATAATACCTTCAAAACTTGCTTTGAAATCTCCTCAATTACAAATCCATTTGTCACCTATAATTTCTACTTCCCATTTACCAAAAATGAGAACACGGTTCAGCCAAGTTTTTGCCACTTTGCCATGCATCTAAGAACATGTTCCTCATTTTCATCTGTGATCTCAACAGAAGTACTTCTAACATTAATATTTTAACCAAATCTCCTCAAGGCAATCTAGGCTTTCTCCATCAGGTGTCTCTTCCCATCTCTATCCACAATTCAATTTCAATGCCACTCCCATATTTTAAGTGCTTGTTACAGCAGCATCCCACTTTCTGGTACTATAATCTATATTACTTTGCCAGAGCTGTTGTAAGAAAGTATTGCTGACTGAGTGGTTAAATAACATAAATTTATTGTCTCACATATTTGGAGGCTATAAGTGCAAAATCAAGCAGAGTTGGTTCCTTCTAAGGGCTGTGGAAAAAAGATCTTTTCCAGGCCTCTCTCAACTAGTAGGCAGAAGGAGAAAGAGAAAGTCAAGGATTAAGATATCACTAGTATTTACTGAGAGTGAACTATATACTACATACTTTGGCATGCATGATTCCCACATTTAAACCTCACAAAACTCCTTTGAAATATATAATATATCCTTTCAGTTCAGCTGCTCAGTCATGTCTACTCTTTGTGACCCCACGGACTGCAGCACGCCAGGCTTCCCTGTCCATCACCAACTCCCAGAGCTTGCTTAAACTCATGTCCATGGAGTCAGCAATGCCATCCAACCATCTCATCCTCTGTCGTCCCCTTCTCCTCCTACCTTCAATCTTTCCCAGCATCAGGGTCTTTTCAAACGAGTCAGTTCTCCACATCAGGTAGCCAAAGTATTGCAGTTTCAGTGTCAGCATCAGTCCTTCCAATGAATATTCAGGACTGACTTCCTTTAGGATTTATTGGTTGGATCTCCTTGCTATCCAAGGGACTCTCAAGAGTCTTCTCCAACACCAAAGTTCAAAAGTATAAATTCTTCCGCACTCAGCTTTCTTTATAGTCCAACTCTCAAAGACTATATCTGTATATATACCCTTTATCTGTAAATATACCCTTTACAGATAAAGAATTTGAATTAAAGAAATGAAGGATGAACTATCCAAGATGATCCAATCAGTAAGTATTTGAACCTGTAGTCACTGAAATTCAAAACTCATGCTTTAATCCGCTATATAACATCACAAAGGAAACATAAGAATATGCCCTAAATATAAAAATTGATTGTACAAAAACCTGTTGGCTCCTATGTTATACCTGAAACTAGATCTGCTTCTCTATAAATGCCATATTTCAGTACAACACAAAATAATTTGAATATGCAACAAAAATGATTAATTTCACCCAACCAACAATACATTTCACTACTTAGTTATTTTTTAAATAATCTTGTCTCAATGCACCTATAACAGTTTTGAGTCAATTTTGAAAGAGGGGATATTGGTTTAATGTGCCTTAGGGTATTCATTCATTGCAACTCAAAATGAGAATTTGTTTTTACCTTCATGTGCAGCTAAAAACTAAAAAAAATTGTCTTATATACCTCCTTTTCTTTATGATCTTAAATATTAAAGATAGAATTGTCTTCCTATGATTCCCTCCCTAGCCTATTTCAGCTTCTAATAAACATTCTTGAGAGTTACTTTGTGGGGACTCCCAGGCAAGAAACTTCATTCAGTTGGCAGTTATTACTAGGAACTGTTTTGGTATGAAATGTGCACTGATTTTGCAAATTCTACACTCAGATTTTAAACTGCTTCATTTGTGCTACATTAGCCATAACCAATATTTTCATTTTATTTTTGGTAATTTAGTAATTTTAGAAGTGGAAGACCAAATTCCTAATGATAGTACTGTTGTTTAACCTCTCCTAATTTTTCTCTTTTTTGGAAAGCAGGTCCAGTCTCAGACAGTCCTCAAAGGTGTTGCTTCATACCAGCTGCCAAAATAAAATCTAGGGATTTTTTTAATCATCCTTCCAAACTGTGCTGAGCACCATTTCTTGTTTCAGTTTTCTAGATTTTTAGACACATTTTGGGACTCAACTGGTACAGTATCCACTAAAATTAATGGGTACCACTTGCCAAATACAGAAGCCAAAGAAAATTTCATTTCATGAAAATATAAACAAACTCAAAGTAAGCCATATTGAGAATATAAATGAAAATCAAATAAAAAAGACAAGAAATGCCCTATCCCCTTTATAGCAGGTGATTTGTGTTTTAAAATCACAGGCTATGATTACAGCTGTATATTCCATCAGATTATTTTTTACAGCTAAGGAAATGTGCCTTTTAAGGCAGGGATCCAAATTTCTGAATCGTGACAGCAACAGCTGAGGACTAAAGATAGACAGTCAAAACAGCATTTTCTGTACATTTTCAGTTGTTAAAAAAGCAGTTACAGTACATTATGTGTGAAATATATCATTTTAACCCTGTGATGTCTCCCCTGGGAAAAAGATTTATAACAGAAAATGTTATTTCATCCCTTCCTGATACCACATCTATAAAACGGCAATAGCTCTTTTTATTTCTTGATATAATATTTTCAAATTTATTTTATGTAGATAAATATGCTCTTAAAAAAAATTTTTTTTCTGCCTCAGTGCTTTTATTTTATTTTATTTTTACTTTCTTTTACTTTACAATACTCTATTGGCTTTGCCATACATCGACATGAATCCACCACAGGTGTACACGAGCTCCCAATCCTGAATCCCCCTCCCACCTCCCACCCCACAACGTCTCTCTGGATCAAAGAGACACAGACATATAGAACGGACTTTTGGCCTCTGAGGGAGAGGGAGAGGGTGGGATGATTTGGGAGAATGGCATTGAAGCATGTATACTATCATGTAANGATGCTAAGGTGAAAGACCCTTAAATCTGCATAAAATTCTAAATGATTCAGTATTCAAAACATTGAGCTTGTTGTCAAGGAGATTTACAGTAAGCACAGTAATCCTCCTTTCCATTCTAGGCTATCATTTATACCATCCAGAAACACTGCATTATAATTAAGAACTATTTTGCCATAGATAACGTTATATTTCCTAAAGAGCAAGCTTGATGTTTTTTATTAGATTACTAAGCACAAAACATATAGCAATCTATCTTTACAAAGTCTGTACGTGAAAACGCTTACTGGAGACAAATTAAACCCCTGGTCAACTGAAGAGTAATCAAGTAAGAGAATGACCTAAGGTGAGTGAATTATTCAGCAGGAGTCTTGCTTTGAGATCTAACTTATATCAACTTCTTCATCATCATCAGGCAATTCCTTCAACTTTCTGTTTCTCAGTTTCTTGCCTGTAAGATGTAAATATTCATACCAAGTATGTTACAGGGTAATTCATGTAAATTAACAAATTATAATTTAAATTGTAAATGGCACTAAATTTGCGATGCAATCTGGTACATATATTTAGATAGTACACTCCCTTGAAGGATTGAAAAACTGTTACAGACATGATCAAATTCACTTTTTTTGGCTGCATGGGTCTTTGATGCTGCACCTGGGCATCTCTTTGTGGTGCACAGGCTTCTCTTAATGAGTAGCAGGGGCTTCAGAGTGTGCAGGCTCAGTAATTGTGGCTCTTGGGCTCAGATGCCCCAAGGCATGTGGGATTTTAGTTCCCCTCCAGGAATCAAATGGTAAAGCGTCTGCCTACAATGCAGGAGACCCAGATTTGATCCCTGGGTTGGGAAGAGCCCCTGGAGAAGGAAATGGCAACCCACTCCAGTATTCCTGCCTGGAAAATCCCATGGACTGAGGAGCCTGGTAGGCAACAGTCCATGGGGTCACAAAGAGTCGGACACGACTGGGCAACTTCACTTCCACTTTCACCAGGGATCAAATCCGTGTCCCCTGCCTTGGAAGGTGGATTCTTAATGACTGGATCACCAGGGAACTCCCTCATTTTAAAGTCTTCCCTGTAAGGAGGGAAATTCCAGCCTCCATGTGGCTCCTTGGCTTTTATACATGGTTCCCTGCTAAGTAACCATTTGTCCACCTTCCTAAATAAAACTTTGTCCTCAGAGCCTAAGGCAAGATTTTCAAAGCAAAGCAAAACGATCTTTAAAATAACATAGAATGAGACTGTGAAGATTAGACTCCATAACATTTCATGGAAGAAAGAGCAAGGACAATGCATGATTGTCTCTATTTTCCTAGAGTATCCAAAAACATGCTCAATCTGATTTTCTTTTTTTTCAATTACAAAGTACAAAAAGAAAGCACACAAAGAAAATAAATGTGTTAAGAGGTTATTTTCATTATTTCATGTAGCACTTAACATAATTCCGTGATATATTACATAGAAGAGTTTATAGGTAAATAATTTGAGGTCCAAATATCTTAGGAAACTTATTCAAAGTCAGGGCACTAGTAATGATGCCCTAAGGTCTTTCTTTACGTTATTCTGTGTTCTTTTCACTACACTAGTGTTTTTCCAAGTGTGGTTCCATAACTTGCATAACCAACATCATTTGTGGTTTTATTTCCTAAAGAGTATCCTGGATCTATTGTTAAAGATTGCTACCTTGAATCAGAAACCCTCATGGTGAGACCTGCAGTGTGAGGTAACCAGTCTTCAGATGACTGTGATGCACATTGATGTTTGTGAACCATGATATTTCCTGATATTTTCAGAGTTGATCTCATGGAATTCAAGCATATAATGAGTTGAAAAGGATGGAAATACCAAAATAAATAATAGGTCAATTTCTTAAATGTAGATTTACTAAGCTAGAGAAATCTGCCTTCAGTTAAGATAGTAAGCAGGGATATTCTCAACCCCCAAGACATACATAGGTCAGGATAACACACAGATGTTATTGCAGATGTCAAATCGAATCAATTGATGTGACTACCTGAAATGTGGAGACCCAGATGGGGAGGCTGCACTCAATGGGAAAGAATGCTGTGATCAATTAGTAAGGTCTGCCATGGGTCAGGATGAAGTACCTAAGCAGTCCAGTGGCTAACAGTGAGCACCTCTAATTATGCCTACATTTGAGTACTTCCTACACAACAAGCCAACTTAAAGATTTTAAAGATTGGGGCCTATTGGAGATAATATAGAATTGAAGCAATACATGATAATTACAAGCACAGCCCTGTTGTTACAGTTGGACCACTTATTGGTAACACAATTAATAATGGTTCTCAAGAACATATTTGACTTTACTCAAAGCATTTTATTGGAACTTTGAATATCACTAAGTGAAAGAAGCCAACCTGAAAAGGCTATGTGCTGTGTGAATCCACAATTCTAGGAAAAGGTAAAACTATAGAGATAATAAAAAGATCAGTGGCTACCAGAGGTAGAGTGGGTGGTAGAGATTAATAGGCAGGATACAGGTTTTTTTAAGAGGAGTGAAAACACTCTGCATGATACTGTAATGATGGTTATACGTCATTATACAGATGTGCAAATGCACAGAATGTACAACATCAAGAGTAAATCTTAAGGAAAGTCATAGACCTCTGAGGGGTGATTATGATATGCCAGTCTACGTTCATCCTTGGTAAAAAGAAGTGTACCATTTTCCAAATGAGACTGATGCTGAGGGAGGCTATGTATGTGTGGGGGCAGGGGTGTAGAAGAAATCTTTGTACCTCTCTTTCAGTTTTGTTGTAAACCTGAAACTACTCTGAAAAATCGTCTTTTTTTTAAAAAAGTATTTTATTACATCTACATTCAGGGAAGAGATTTCTTATAGAGCTTTGGAGAGAGGACAGTGATAATATAGAATTTCCATTCTATGACATAAAAATTATTCCAGAACTACTTTTCTTCCCTATAAAGATTTTGCGTTATTTTTTATGTCTTATATTAGGATTATTTCACAATTCTTTGGTGGATGAATGCGTCTGTCTCTCCACCCAAATTGTGGGAAACTCCTTCAAAGACACTTCTTGTGTTTTTTCTCTCTGCATCCCTCCCATAATATCTCCTTGTAATCTTTTGTTCATAATAGCAGTTAGATATTCATTCAAAATGAGTTAACAACAAAAGGCAAAAAGCTACCATTTCTGAAGTGTCTACTGTGTGCTAGTTGCTTTGCAGATATTAAAATAGCTTTTCACAAACATATTTTTATCTCCCATTGTACACTTAAAGAAACTCATGTTCTGAGAAGTAAGGTTCAAAGCGGAAAACTAGTAATTTCTGAAAGTTCAATTTAAACCTAGCTGTCTTATTTCAAAGTTTTTCCTCCAAATAGAAAGTCTTCTCTAATAATTACTCTATAAAATATAGTATATATTTATTATTTTATATGTATCTACTACAGATACATATAAAATGGCCACTGAGTTTGAATATTTACATAAGTAAACCTACATCCATTCATAATGATCTATGAATTAAAGCATTTCTCTGACATCTATTCACCTTCAGTTTAGTTCTGTGGAAGGGGAACTATATTAAGGAATAATTCTGTGTGGTTTCCAAGTAATGAGAAAAGGTCTTGGTTCTGGAGCTGATATTTTTTCCAATATTGTCAATTAGCTAATGCTCAAAGCTAGCTAGCTCTGGGGTTTCCTGCTAAAAACAGAAGGAATAGATTTCCAGCCAAAAGAACACTCTGCTCCTAGAACTTTACTTAAATAAAAGCAGAAGAACATACAAGACAAAATATTCACCAGACTAGAAATTCTCTAGGGCAACAATTTGTCACAATCACCTTTATGCCACAAAATGGGCATTCAGTAAATATTTGGTCCTAGAAAAGCTAACAATAAGAGTAGGTTATCACCTCCTCTCTTCACTGAAAAGGTAAGAAGACTAGTTAGTTATAGCATAATTGCAACTAAACAAGGGGAAATAATTGAAAATATTGTCCAGAAATAGGCAGAAACAGTAAGGTGGGGTATATCAAATATTTACCTATTTTTTGGTAAATATTACAGACCTTCAGGTTGATTCTCTTACCCAGTTTCACGCTCACCAATTGAAAAATATGATTTTTTGCCAAGCCTTCTTTGATCCCAGAAAGACTGACCTAGAAGATTACAAATTGTCCCTTCTTCAGGAAAGTATCACACTTTACTACGTCTCTTCCTAAATAATCAATACCTATAAAATATTGTAGGAAAAAAAAAAACACCTAAAACTTAAAAGGTAAAGATACATGGATTTCCTGAGATCTCAAGATCTATAATAAACACACAATCCAAATGACAAAAAAAATCTTCTGTGTAATATAGTATGATAGGATCCTCTAGGGAACTGTACAAACACATGCAGAAGACAATTTGAAGGAATAATCTCTTAAGTTTTGGGGAGCCCAATCATTTAAGTGGCAATGAAGGTGTATGTTCGGTCACTCAGTCGTGTGTGATTCTCTGTGACCCCATGGACTATAGTCCACCAGGTTCCACTATCCAAGGAGCTTTCCAGGCAAGAATATTAGAGTGGGTTGTCATTTCCTTCTCCAGGGGATCTTTCCGACCTGGGAATCAAACCGCGTCTCCAGCATTAATTCCTTACCAATGAGCCACCAGAGAAGCCTTCCAACTGGTTTGTAAAACCATTGGCAATCTGACCACAAAATGTAAGCATCAAAACATTTTATGTGAAAATACAAGGGACCTAAATGCTCAAACTTAAAAATCAAATATATCAGTTTAAAAGAAACAAAAAGTCCAATAAATACACAGTAATAACAATTTAACAAAGTTTTTGTACTGTAGTCTCTACCCAGTCTGGCTGGAAAAAAATAGTATGATTTCATAACAGAGAGAAGCAACAATAGTGGATGTTTCTTTGTAAAACAGATAAAGGCTTTTATATTCATAAGATTCAAAACATTGCATTGAAAAGTCTAAAAGAAGTAGAGATCATGACCTACTTTGCTTCATTAATAATGATGTTAATTTCTGAAATCTCTCAAATTATACATTGTTATATAAGAATATAGCAAAACACCTACTTAGGCCTTCTGGAGGTAATTATTTAGAGTTAGTCAATGTTGGTGCTAATCATTCTCCCTCACTTTTATTCTTGATCTGTCAAAAATAGCTAATACTGCTGATAACAGCATCCTCTCTGAACACTTTCAGGGACTATTATCTTCCACTTTTGAAATAGTTGAAATAAATATCATTCTCAGCACTTTTATTTCACTTCATCTATGTATCACTCTTCAAACTATCAATGGTTACATATGTGACATCTATTCACTGACGGGTTTGTGTATTTGAGTCACATGATGCTCTTCATGAAATAATTCCCTGAGAAATTTCCCCAGTATACCTATTACGTTCTATTAATAGAAATTGTTAAATAAGTACTTAGCAACACACAGATTTACATAGCTGAGGAAGGCAATGATTGCTGTTAAAATGTATGCAGCTTTCTAACAAATGTATTGGTACTTGAAAGAAAATTTAATAGAAATGTCTTACATAGGAAAAGCAATCAAGTTATTAAAGCACCAGCTGCCATTTTCCAAGCACACAGTCATAATATTATAAATTAAAGGACAAGAATTAGTCACCTATCTCAACAGCCTAGAATCTAGTCCCTGGAAAATTAACTGCTGAAGAAACCAAGATTTGTTTTCTGTGGCTCTAGATCTCACTATTTCTCCCTCTCTATTTCCACTACAATTACTTATATCCCTGAGTATATCAACCTGACTGTGTCACTCTCTTGCCTTGTAAGTTTCAAAGATCCCAGATAAATTCCAATCCTTTTAGGTAATGCCTCTCTTTTCTTATCCTGAAAAAGTAATATGTTATTCTGACGCACACCCAAGCCAAGCCCCTGTTCTGCCTGGATCAGAGCATTCTTTTGGCTTCATCTCCTGCCAACACCCCCAAAGCACTCCCCACAGTCTGTACACAGCCCTTGGGCTTTGCATGTTTTCACATGCATTCAATCACTCATGTCACTGACTATGTTTGTAGTGTTCTCTCCCCTTCCCTGCTCCTTGAATTCGACTCAAGACTTCAACATATGTCATTTGATAACCTCAGTCTTGGAAGACCTTACCAATACTTCCAAGTTGGTTTTCCACAAGTTCTTGGTATTCGTATGATACTCGGTTGGTACCTTTATCCTAAATCTGATTACTCTATACACTTGTTAATCACACATTAATATATCTATTTCCCCAGTTTACTGCAAACTCCATGAGAATATGGTTGATATTTTAATGATCTTTATATTCTAAGTTTCTACCAAAGAGTAAGGCATAGTGTAGACATATTTTTATCTAAGTGAATAAATTATGGGGTCCAGAACATTTAATGGCAACATATCATCATATTGGTGCTTGTGTGAGGGCATAGTCAGTTCAGTCATGTCTGACTCGTTGCGACCCCATGGACCATAGTCCATCAGGATCCTCTGCTCATGGGATTCTCCAGGCAAGAATAATGGAGCAGGTTGCCATGCTCTCCTCCAAGGGATCTTTGTGACCCAGGGATCAAACCTGCATCTCTTACGTCTTCTGCATTGGCAGGTGAGTTCTTGCCACTAGTGTCACCTGGGAAGACCCCTGATCTTTCAAATGTGTACATCACTCTTCTGTAAAGGACGACAGGAAGGAACCCCTTCCTGTGGAGCCCCTGCCACTGGACATGTCTTTCAGAGTGCAGGTTCAATTGTTATGCATGAAATGCCAGCTTCATATAAAAGAATAGAACCTTTATGACTCAAATTATAACTAACTTATTTAGAAAATTATCTGTGACTCCTCATAAATTCTTAATAATATTCATATAATTAAATCAGTTTGAGTGCCTACTATACTAGGAGTACAATGAAAATTTGTTAAGTAAGTAAATAAAAGTGAATAAAATTGTTAATGAATATAAAACTGCTTTAGCTTGAAGATGCAAAGTAAAAGCCATTCATACACTGTTTACTATTTTACGTAAGAAGGCTGAACAATGAAGTGGACTTTCACAATTGACATTCAGAAGTATTGTGAGTCTAAAATCGTTTTCTGACAAACTTCTGTCTACTCTGGATCAGAACTGCATTAGAATGGAAAATGAGCAAGCCCTAGTAAAGTTACTGTCAAAGGATAATACTGAAATAGCAATTCAAAGCAAAAGCGTCTAATAAAAACACAAAAGGGAAAAGTAGCATTAAAGAAATAAAACCTCTACTATAACCTAAAGTTATTTCTTTCCTAATGCTTTGGAGAATCATAGTAATAAAGTGATTAATGTCCATGGGCAAGATGTAGAAATATACACCACTGCAAATGTTGCTATAAATCTAAAAGTTGAGAATGTTGATAAATTTTAGCAACATATATAACAGAGTAGATCTTTTTTAAAAAGATAGTGCTTTGATATTTTTGAAAAAGTGGTTTCTCAACTGAACAAGTGACTAGGATAACCAAGAGTTAATTGATTTCCAAGATAATTAAGAAAGCTAATGCCTGAAAACAAATCTTTCACACCATGTATGGTAGTAGTTGGTGTTACTCACCAAGGATCCCAGCTGTCTTCCTTTGAGGCAGATGGTAGGATAACACTTTCTGGCCCCCTGTGAGATGATGGAGCATGTGACTAATTCTGACCATTGATTTGCAACTGGATGTAGACAAATAATTCATTGCCACGGTGAGACTTTCCAGAGCTCTCTTTGTTCTCTTGCACTTGCCATGAAAATATTTGAGGTGGTGGCAACTGTCACCCTGTGTCCCAGAAGGATTATGATCAGTCCAGCTCATCCATTTCCGAGATAAATATGTAGGATGAGCAAGAAGAAAATCTATAGGGTTTAAGCCTCTGGGAGTTTGGGGGTTTTGTCACAGCAACATGACCAGCTTATTCTGACTTACCCTGAGAAAGTTTTATATAGTAAAACTAGATAGAATATTTCAGTATATTCTCTATGAGATTGATGTAATAAAAAGATCTATGCTGTGCCAAAATGTGCCTATGATTATTTTAGTATAATCCATTTTATAAAAGTATAGAGATATTTTGCATTAAGAAAAATCCTAAAGTAAAAGAAAAATGTATGTAGCTTGAATCATAATTACATAACAATATGGAGGGCTTCTCTGGTGGTTCAGATAGTAAAGAATCTGCCTGCAATATGGGAGACCCAGGTTTGATTCCTGAGTTGGGAAGATCCCCTGGAGGAGCAAATAGCAACCCACTCCAATATTCTTCCCTGGAGAATCCCATGGATAGAGGAGCCAGGCAGGCTACAGTCCATGGGGTCACAAACATGGCTGAGCAATGAACACTTTCACTTTTTCCATGCCTTCATTATGTCATTGAAATATTCTTTTTAAGTATCAGCTTACTCTGGTACAATGAAAATATCACAATTTATAAAATAGAATTCATAAACTTCATTTTAAACACACATCAAAACTGTAATGTGAAATATATTCATTATGTCACTAAAAACTGGAAAACATTAACTTTGTCACTATTTTGGTCCAAACAATAAATAAGCAGATATAATCTATGAGTTTAATCTCTCTGAATTAATTTATCTTATCAAAGAGAGTTCTATGATGACAAACAATCCCCCCAATAACAATAACTTCCGATTACTATAAGATCATTTTACTCATAGATGTGACAAATAAAGGACAGAAATGGTAGAGACCTAGTAGACAATGAAGAGATTAAGAAGAGACGGAAAGAATACACAGAAAAAACTGTACCAAAAAAGTCTTAATGAACAGGATTAACCTGATGGTGTCGTCAGCCAACCAGACCTAGACATTCTAGAGAGAAAAGACATGGTCCTTAGGAAGCACTGCTACTAATAAAGCTAGTGGATGCGACAGAATTCTAGTAGAACTATTCAAAACCCTGAAGGATGATGCCATCAAGGTGTTGCATTCAATATGTTAGCAAATCTGGAAGACCCAGCAGTGGCCACGGGACTGGAAAAGGTCAATCTTTATCCAAATTCCCAAAAAGGGTTGTACTAAAGAACACACTAAGCATCAGACAATTGCACTCATCTCCCATGCTAGTAAGTTCATTTCAGTTCAGTCACTCAGTCATGCCCAGCTCTTTGTGACCCCTTGACTGCAGCACACCAGGATTCCCTGTCCTTCGCCAACTCCCAGACCTTGCTCAAACTCATATCCATCGAGTCGGTGATGCCATCCAACCATCTCATCCTCTGTCATCCTCTTCTCCTCCCACCTTCAATATTTTCCAGCATCAGGGTCTTTTCATATGAGTCAGTTCTTCACATCAGGGGGCCAAAGTATTGGAGTTTCAGCTTCAGCATCAGTCCTTCCAATGAATACTCAGGATCAATCTCCTTTATGATGGACTGGCTGAATCTCCTTGCTGTCCAAGGTACTCTCAAGAGTCTTCTCCAACACCACAGTTCAGAAGCATCAATTCTTTGGCACTCAACTTTCTTTACCATCCAACTCTCNTACTCAGGATCGATCTCCTTTATGATGGACTGGCTGAATCTCCTTGCTGTCCAAGGTACTCTCAAGAGTCTTCTCCAACACCACAGTTCAGAAGCATCAATTCTTTGGCACTCAACTTTCTTTACCATCCAACTCTCACATCTATACATGACTACTGGAAAAACCTTAGCTTTGACTAGACAGACCTTTGTTGGCAAAGTAATGTCTCTGCTTTTTAATATGGTGTCTAGGTTGAGCATAACTTTTCTTCCAAGGAGCAAGTATCTTTTAATTTCATTGCTGCAGTCACCATCTTTAGTGATTTGGGAGCCCCAAAATAGCAAGTCTGTCACTGTTTCCATTGTTTCCCCATCTACTTGCCATGAAGTGATGGGACTGGATGCCATGATCTTAGTTTTCTGAATGTTGTGTTTTAAGCCAACTTTTTCATTTTCCTGTTTCACTTTCATCAAGAGGCTTTTTAGTTCCTCTTCATTTTCTGCCATAAGGGTGGTGTCATCTGCATATCCGAGGTTATTGATATTTCTCCTGGCAATCTTGATTCCAGCTTTTGCTTCATCCAGCCAACCATTTCACATGATGTACTCTGCATATAAGTTAAATTAGCAGGGTGACAAAATACAGCTTTTCCGATTTGGAACCAGTCTGTTGTTTCATGTCCACTTCTAACTGTTGCTGCCTGACCTGCATACAGATTTCTCATGAGGCAAGTCAGGTGGTCTGGTATTCCCATCTCTTTTTAAGCATACTAGTAAGGTCATGCTTAAAAATTTTGCATGCTAGGCTTCAGCATTATGTGAACTAAGAATGTACAGATGTCCAAACTGGGTTTAGAAAAGGAAAAGGAACCAGAGACCAAATTGCCAACAATCACTGGATCATAGAGAAAGCTAAGGAACTCCAGAAAACATGTACCTCTGTTTCATTGACTACGCTATAGCCTTCGACTGTATGGATCATAACAAACTGTGGGAAGCTCTTAAAGAGATGGGAATACCAGACTATATTATCTGTCTCCTGAGACACCCATATACTGGTCAAGAAGCTAGTTAGAAACCTGTATGGAACAACAGTTTGGTTCAAGACTGAGAAAGCAGTACGACAGGGCTATCTGCTGTCACCCTGTTTTTTTAGCTTATATGCTGAGCACATCATGAGAAATGCTAGGCTGGATGAGTTACAAGCTAGAATCAAGATAGGTGAGAGAAATATCAACAATCTCAGATATGCAGATGATACCATTCTAATGGCAGAAACTGAAGAGGAATTAAAGAGCCCCTTGATGAGGGTGAAGGAGGAGAGTGAAAAAGCTGGTTTAAAACTAAATATTTAAAAAACTAAGACCATGGCATCCAGCACCATGATTTCATGGCAAATAGAAAGGGCAGAGGTGGAAGTAGTGACAAATTTTCTCTTCCTGGGCTCTAAAAATCACTGCGGATGGTGACTACAGCCATGAAATCAGAAGATGATTGCTTCTTGGCAGGAAATCTATGACAAACCTAGACAGTGTGTTGAAAAGCAGAGACATTACTTTGCTGACAAAGGTCTGGTTAGTCAAGGCTATGGTCTTCCCAGTGGTCATGTATGGTTGTGAGAACTGGACCATAAAGAAGGCAGAGCATCAGAGAACTGATGCCTTCAAACCGTGGTTCTGGAGAAGACTCCTGAGAGTCCCATGGACAGCAAGGAGATCAAACCAGTAAATCTTAAGGGAAATCAACCATGAATACTCATTTGAAGGACTGATGCTGAAGCTCCAGTATTTTGATCATCTGATACGAACGGCTCATTGGAAAAATCCCTGATGCTGGGAAAGATTGAGGGCAGGAGTAGAGGGCGTCAAAGGATGAGATGGCTGGATGGCATCACCAGTGCAATGGACATGAACTTGGGCAAACTACAGGAGACGGTGAGGGACAGGGAGGCCTGGCATGCTGCAGTCCATGGGATTGCAAAGAGTTGGACACAACTGGGCAACTGTACAACAGCTATAAGATCATACGTTAAACGATGAGTAATATTTCTCAAAATATAATCAGCTGAGTAGGAGGGCACACAACTCTCTCACTGGAGGAAGAGACCCAAATGCCAAGGACTGTGTGTGTCTTATTTACAGGCCTATTCTGTATGATGTAGCACAATGCCTAACACACAGAAGACATCCAGTAAGCACATAGACTACACTAACGAATACAAGAGCTTGGGTGATAGGGAGAGAAAGGAAAAAACCCTTGTGGGATCCCTTAGAACCCTAGGTACTTATTAATAATTATGGAGAAAACTCCGACTGGAGTTCATCTATGCAGTCTCCTTTATAGCAAACAGGTAAATAGAGCCACAAAGAGAAGTCATATCCTGAGTTAATAGAAGAGCTGGGATTAAAACTGAAGTCACTGGTCTCTTAATCCATTATTCTTTCCATCATGCTATTCTATTCAACAGTGAGCAGACTAGAGACAGTCAAGTAAGTAGATCTTCCAGCTCTATCAAATATGCATACTTTTGGTGAATGCCTATCATGTGTCAGGCACTATGCCAAGCACAATGGGGAAAAGTTGAATAGGATAGGATGCTTGCTTTATAGAAATTTATTATTGGTTACCTTGATCCATTAATTGGGAACCATCACAGTGTTTATTTCAGTTCAAATGTTATATTTCAGTGTTATATTTTAGTGTTATATTTCAGTTCAAATGTTTCCCATCAGATAAACTGTTAAAAATATGTTGTTTTGCATTTATGGAAAATAGAGTCATTTGTTTTTAAGTTAAAAAGTTGACAAGATTCCTAGAAATGTTCATTACTGCTTAACATTTAAAACTATGAAATGTCTAATGTGGTTTGCTCCATATAAAATGTATTTTATCTTTTTTCCAAGGATACCATCTTTCTGTACTAGAATTACTCTGAGAACAATATGTGCTTTGTAACCCTTTGAGAATAGGATCCTGCACCAATTTCACTGAAGTCTGTAACCACAGACTATGCAAAGCTGAATTCTAATTAATAGTACAGTAAAAGCTTTGTTCTCCTTGCTCCATAGGGGGATAAGTTAGATTCCTTAACTCTTTAAGCAGGGATCAGTTCATGTCACCTAAGGTGTACCCTTTCCTCTAAGTTACCCTAATCGTCTTTCTAAAATGCACCCCTGAACAGAAGGACAGGAATTTAATGACTTACTCACATGCCCCTATGCCATAAGTTTGGTGGTGGTGTCGTGGTTTACTGGCTAAGTCATGTCCAGCTCTTGCAACCCCATAGACTATAGCCAGCCAGGCTCCTCTGTCCGTCAGATTTCCCAGGCAAGAGTACCTGAGTGGGTTGTAATTTCCTTCTCCAAGGGATCTTCCCAACCCAGGGATCAAACTCACATCTCTTACATCTCCTGCATTGCAGGCCAATTCTGAGTCACCAGGGAAGACCTCCATAAGTTTAGTACATGCACTAAATAGTACATATACTATTTAAGTACATATACTAGTCCATATTTAGTACATATGCATGCCTCACTTTATAGTTAACTGTGTATACCTCTACCTCCTTCAAAATTCAATGAGTTCATTAAGAGTAACTTTTCCTTTAACTTCAGTAGTGAAGCATGCTCAAGAAGTAAAGACAGAGCACAATGAGCAATGGAAATAGGACATAAACCAGCGTAATCATTCCGGCCAGCTATAATCAGTGTTCAGAGATCATGTCAGTATACATTTTTCTAGACTTATGAAGCACACACACACATGAAACACCATAACCATATGGGTAAAAATGTTACCATAAAGTTTTGTAGATTATTTTCACCACTTGGCAATATGTTCTGAATATCTTTTCACGGCAGCAGATATTCTTCTACAACACAGTTTTAAATGGTCTGATAGCAATTCATTAAGTGACTGCAAATTAAATCACCCTTATATATTACACTGCAGAATTTTTACTCTTTTACACAATTGTAAAAATTGCTTTAGCAAATAGTTTTATATACATACATGTACATGTATATACACATACACATATATACCACTTTATGAACATCTGTTATTTAGATTTATGTCATTATTTCACATTATCAAAGACATTAATGGACACATTGTAGGTCCATAGCATTTTGTGGTGAATTGATTTCATAACACTTCAGGTTACAAGGGGCTTCCCAGGTGGCACTGGTCATAAGGAAATCAGCTGCCAAGGCAGGAGACAGAAGAGACATGGGTTCAATCCCTGGATCGGGAAGATGGCACAGTAACCCACTCCAGTATTCTTGCCTGGAGAATCCCACGGACAGAGGATTCAGAGAGCTACTGTCCTCCGGGTCACAAAGAGTCAGCCATCACTGAAGCAACTTAGCACACATGCATGCACGGGTTAGGAAAGTTTACAACTCTTGCCACAACCAAAAGTGTCAGGAAGAGTGAATCCTAACCTTCCTGACTCGATGCATGTGTACAGAAAGCTGATACTTAAAAGTCTTTGGACACAGGTATGATTTTGTACCTTAATATATATATATATATAAAATTCACCTTGGAAAATAATTATGTTATTGGCTGGCACATAAACTGGGAAGACTTTCTTACATAAACAACTATTTAATCAATTCACTTAAAAAGGATGGTGGTAGGACAAGTGCAGAACCGTCATTTCACCCGATTTACTTTCAGCTGAGAACAGCTGGAACAGAAATTGTGTGTCTGTGTATTAGCATGTGTATATACGAGCACATGTGTGTCTGACCTGGACTAAATTCTGCCCCAGCAACATCAACCATTGAACTAATGAATACATTTAGGATTTCCAGAGGCAATGTCTCCCAGTCTTATCATTTCTCAGAAACAAGGAAAATTGCTTATAGGAAGTCTGTTAGAAACTGAATTCTTCTGATATTTCACTATTCTTCAAAAAAGTATAAAAATCTTTATATATAAGCAGAAATAAGAATAAAAAAGGGGGAAAGAAAGAAAAATATAAAGTCCAGTAAGAACGTGTTTGCACAAGCAAGGCTCATCTAATAAGCTTGGGTAACCAGTTTATTTCCAGAGCAGTTTGGAGACTCTGCTTTTTGGAAGGCAAGGATTGTGTTATTTGAAGAATGAAGACTGAGGAATAAGTGTAACAGCGGTTGCTTCAGGCCAATATGAGAAAGTCAAAGAGGAACCCTGATCAGACAGTACTCACGTGGCTATAAGGATGCCCTGGTGGCTCAGATGGTAGAGTCTGACTGCAATGTGGGAGACCTGGATTCGATCTCTGGGTTGGGAAGATCCTCTGGAGAAGAAAATGGCAACCCACTCCAGTATTCTTGCCTGGAAAATCGCTTGGACAGAGGTGCCTGGCAGGCTACAGATCATGGGGTCATAAAGAGTCAGACACAACTGAGCAACTTAATCATAACCATTCCCTCCACTGAATAAATAAACTTCATCTGTATATGGAAGGCTACAGTTTGACAGAGGATGTTGGGCTGACAGCCATCAGCCCTGGGGGAGAATGTCAGAGCCCAGGTCTCAGAATCCTCTGAGAAGCTGCTGTTAGCTAACCTGTCACAAAGGTGCTCTCCCACTGCTGACAGGTAAATTGCAAACCATGGCTGGGTAAGCTTTCTCTGGTGGCTCATGGTAAAGAATCTGCCCACAACTCAGGAGGCCCAGGTTTGATCCCTGGGTCAGGAAGAACCCCTGGAGAAGGGAATGGCTACCCAAGCCAGTATTCGTGCCTGGAGAATTCCAAGGACAGAGGAGCCTGGTAGGATATGTCCATGGAAAGACTAATACCACCAACCTTCCTCTATGGGAGCCAAGGTGTGACCCCAGAAGCATTAATCAGCAGTATTAACTGACAGCTTCTGCATACTCCTCACAGTGCTAGGCACCTGGGAGTGAGAGGAGGTTGCAGGCAGTCTGTCCCTTCCAGGAGGTACAAGGGAGGCTGGGAAGCAGACTTCCCACTAGTTTCACACCCAAATGCACCACTGTTCTAATCAGTACTTTTGGAGTTGCGAGAATCATATGCTCTCAACAATATCTAAGTGAAAATGGAGAGTGGACCTGGTGGAGAGAGTACTGTAGGTGGGGCAGTGTGCATCCAGCAGTGCTGGAGCTGACTTGCCACAGCTTGAGGAAGCTGATTATTAAACCTTCAGGAATTTGCAACCAGCTGATTTTGCCTTGAGAGTTTAGAATCAACTGTGGCGGTAGTATTTATACCATGGAAATCGACAAACACAACAAATTAAATTTTGTTCTGCTGCTCCCATCATCATGACTGTCATTTTCTGGAGAGAGGTGGTTCTTCCACCCACCATTGCATACATCACAGTTCATTTCTGTCATTGTCCAGTTAATGCTTGCAATTATTAATAGTACCCACTTTCACTTTCAAAAATATGCCAGTTTGAATAACAGATCATATGATCCCCCTAATGTTAGGATACAGAGATCACTGGGATTGAGACAGAACCTAGACTGCCTCGTGAGCCCTAAAGAGTTAAGAATTGTAAATGCAGCAGAAACTAGAGAGCTGATGTCCCCACTTCTTTTCCTCAGAGACCTCATGGTGTTCCATCTTTGCTAATCTCTGCACTTGCTGCACTTTTTCTAAGGCCAGCTACCTTTTCAGGTTTTAGTTCAGCTCAGTTCAGTTTCTCAGTCGTATCTGACTCAGACCCCATAGACTGCAGCACACTAGGCTTCCCTGTTCTTCACCAACCCCCAGAGCTTGCCCAAACTCATGTTCATCGAATCGGTGATGCCATTCAACCATTTCATCCTCTGTCATCCCCTTCTCCCCTTGCCTTCAATCTTTCCCAGCATCAGGATCTTTTCAAATCAGTCAGCTCTTCACATCAGGTGGCCAAAGTATTGGAGCTTCAGTATCAGTTCTTCCACTGAATATTCAGGACTAATTTCCTTTAGGAATGACTGGTTAGATCTCCTTGCTATCCAAGGGACTCTCAAGAGTTCTCCAACATCACAGTTCAAAAGCATCAGTTCTTCAGTGCTCAGCTTTCTTTATCATCCAACTTTCATATCTATACATGACTACTGGAAAAACCATAGCTTTAACTGCTACTGCTGCTGCTAAGTCGCTTCAGTCGTGTCCGACTCTGTGTGACCCCATAGATGGAAGCCCGCCAGGCTCCCCTGTCCCTGGGATTCTCCAGGCAAGAATACTGGAGTGGGTTGCCATTTCCTTCTCCAATGCATGAAAGTGAAAAGTGAAAGTGAAGTCACTCAGTCGTGTCTGACTCTTAGCGACCCCATGGACTGCAGCCTACCAGGCTCCTCCGTCCATGGGATTCTCCAGGCAAGAGTACTGGAATGGGGTGCCATTGCCTTCTCCATAGCTTTAACTAGATGGGCCTTTGTTGGCAAAGTAATGTCTCTGCTTTTTAATAAGTTGTCTAAGTTGGTCGTAAACAAGGAGGAAGCGTCTTTTAGTTTCATGGCTGCAGTCACCATCTGCAGTGATTTTACAGCCCAAGAAAATAATGGCTGTCACTGTTTCCACTTTTCTTCCATCTCTTTGCCATGAAGTGAAGGAACCAGATGCCATGATCTTAGTTTCTTGAATGTTGAGCTTTAAGCCAGCTTTTTCACTCTTCTCTTCCACCTTCATCAAGAGGATCTTTGCTTTCTGCCATAAAAGTGGTGTCATCTGCATATCTGAGGTTATTGATATTTCTCCCAGCAATCTTGATTCCAGCTTGTGATTCATCCAGCCTGGCATTTCACATGTTGTACTCTGCATATAAGTTAAATAAGCAGGGTGACAGCATACAGCCTTGGATGTACTCCTTTCCCAATTTGGAACAGTTTCACATGACCTCAGATAACTTTCTGAGCCCCCAAATTCAGCTAACTTCCCTATTCTGGGTCTTTCATAGACTAGCAGTAGTCTTGGTATCTTTGTTTCAAAATTTTGAAAGAGAGAATCTGATTCAGCCATCTCACTGTTCAAGCCAAGTCACAGAGGTTTATATCCCTGGTAATACCAGGGCCTCTGCTGCCTTTGGGTCAGGGTTCCATCTCCTCCTAATCGCAGTAGGAGACCTTCCTCCTGGCACTTGCAGGCACCACAATGTATCTATTATACTTAGAGCTACAGATCCTTCAGCTACGCTCAACTGTGTGTTATTTTCTCCATAAACCACGCTCTTTGAAGCCCCCATTGCTCTGTTTTCTACCAGGAGATTCTCTCTCCACTCTCATCCCCATCTTCTCCTCCTTTAAGAATCCAACCTCATCCTCCAAGTCACATGTCACAAGTCACAGGTCACCTGCTCTTGGTAACTTTCCATCGCTCCTATCACTTCATTATTTTTTACTCATCTGTCTTCCCATTGAGTTACTGCACTTTCAAACAAGGCCAAGTGTTGCCTCTCCAACTTCCTGGATATGTTACCTTCAGAAGCTCTTTAGAGTCTCTGAATAATAGGGGGTAATTATATTTATATGGTAGGCAGGGTTGTAAGGACTAACTCAGAATACAATGAGTACTCAATAAGTACTAATTATTGTAATATAATATTTAGGTAAATACACTTACAGAAAGGAGCTATAAAGGTATAATATTATAATAGATACTGTCTTCCCCAAAGACAATGAATTATATAGAAAACCCTATCAATGTGCATGGTTTGCCCACACATGCACTTTGCTGTTTCTCAAACATAATAACCACACATCTTGCTTTGAAGGCCTTTTACTTTTTGTTCTCTTTGATGAGCGCTCATTTTTTCTGGATATATATGTGGCTCATTCCTTTATTTAATTCAGTTTTTTTGCTCAGTTTTAATCCTCTCAAAGATGACTTTTAAGGTCTATTAGCTAAAATGGCATCCACTATGATTCTCTATTTTACCAAGCTTCATTTTTTCCTTCATATTATTATCAACTATTCTACGCATGTGTGTGCCTGCTTCCTATCACCCTTACAAACATAAGCTCCAGAGGCAAACAATTAGTCCACTTTGTTCAGTGCTGAATATGCAGTCCCTAGACCAGTGCACATTGTAAATAAAGTGAATGAACATTTCCCTAGTGTATATTAGGTGCTCTATAAATATTTAGATTTGAACAAACTAGATAAATGCAAAAGCATGGGTATATATCAAGTATTAATAGAAGCTGAGTTCAGCGAAGGAACCATTATAATCTTGGTTTTTACAAAGCTTTACAGTTTCTAAAACATGTTCACAAGCATCTTTTTTCTTACTCTTAAAATTCAAGCTTTCTAGAGACACCCAGTGGTCTCAATGGGCACTGCTCAGAATTGCAGATGGCTCTCAGTTACAGACTGGTGACCTTGTCACAGAGCAGAGTACACTGAATGGATATGTGTATCAAAAAAAAAAA
>SJYV01021110.1:90744-201720 GCA_006410875.1 Neotragus pygmaeus | reverse complement strand
GTGACTTTTCTTCCTATTCTCTCTCGGCGTCATGGGGCAAAAATTGACTAGGGAAGAAAAATTCATTGGAGACATTAAGGCTTCCCTCAGGGAGAGAGGAGTAAGAGTTAAAAAAAAGAAAAAAGATTTGGTTAAGTTCTTTTGTTTTGTTGAAACTGCATGTCCCTGGTTAGTTCTGACAGGACCACAGATTCATGTTAAGACATGGGACAAGGTGGAAAGAGATTTGACTTCTAAGCAGAAAGAAGGACAGGAGGTCCCAGAGAGTGTTTATAGTTATTGGTCCCTCATAAGAGATATTCTTATTGACAAAAATAATGAAGGACATGGACAGCATATTTTAAACCTTGTGATAAAGTACTTAGAGGCACATAGCAACGATGCCGCCCCCAGAGAACAGTTTAAAACCCCTACTCCTTGTCCCTCAGTAATTCTGGATATGCCTGAAACGGAGAACGAGACCTGGCAGGCAACCCCTAAAACTGACAGCAAGCATAAACCACGAGATATTTATGCTTCTCTTGGGGAACTGAGAAGTGAAACTAAAGGCGGTGGTGATTATTTCTTAGACCCCACTTCTGAGGCTGAATTGGAGGAGGAGGCAGCTCACTATGAGGCCGACCGATATGNAGTAGTGTCTTTGTCTGATTTTGGTATCAGGTTGATGGTGACATCATAAAATGACTTTGGTAGTGTTTCCTTTTCTTTAAATTTTGAAAGAGTTTTAGAAGGATTGATATAAGTTCTTTATATGTTTGATGGAATTTCCCAGGGAAGCCATCTGGTCCAGAGCTTTTTTTTGCAGAAAGTTTTATTTTTTTATTACAAATTCTATTTCACTTCTAATGATTGTTCAGTCAAATGATCTGTTTCTCCTTGATTCAGTTTTGGTGCACTGAGTTTCTAGAAACTATCCATTTCTTCTAGGTTGTCCAGTTTTTTGGCAAATACTTGTTGATATATTCTCTTTTTTGGTATGTGTTTCTGAAATATCAGTTGTTATTTCTATCATCTTTCATTCCTTATTTTATATGGATCCTTTCTATTTTCTTCTTACTGAGCCTGTCCAGAAGTTTATCAATTTTGTTTATACCTTTGAAGAACCAGTTTTTGATTTTATTTACTTTTTCTATTGTTTTTTTAAACCTATTTTATTCCTTTTTGATCGTTTTACTTCCTTCCTTCTGCTGACTTTAAGTTTTGTTTGTTTTTTTCCTAATTCTTTTAGATGGTAGGTTACATTGTTTATTTGAACTTTTTTTTTTTTTTTTGGTGGAAGGTCTATATCACTATGAATGGCTTTTGCTGTGTTTCATAGACTTTTTNGTCGCTTCAGTCGTGTCCGACTCTGTGCGACCCCATAGATGGCAGCCCACCAGGCTACCCCGTCCCTGGGATTCTCCAGGCAAGAACACTGGAGTGGGTTGCCATTTCCTTCTCCAATGCATGAAAGTGAAAAGTGAAAGTAAAGTTCCTCAGTTGTGTCCGACCCTCAGCGACCCCATGGACTACAGCCTACCAGGCTCCTCCATCCATAGGATTTTCCAGGCAAGAACACTGGAGTGGGTTGCCATTGCCTTCTCCGGAGGCTCAGGGAGTTTTCCCAAAGCCAAGAGCCTGGGACAAAAATTGTCCCATGGCAAACCTGGGACAAAAATTCAAGCCTGACTCCTAAAGTGATGTTAACCTCAAAAGATACAGTCCAGGTTCAGGAATAAACAATGCTGGTTCAAAGAGTTCAACCGTTAGCAATCACGGACAATCTACTTCAGCAATTTGTTCTTGCATCAAAAAAGATGCTTGTGGACATGTTTTCTCTCCTTCGAAGGTTCAGATGCCATCTTTCATATCTGCCACTGGCAGGTAATGCAGATAGTAACCCGCCGTCTTTGCCTTGAGCTCCTCAGAGGAAAATGTGTTATGTGAATGCACTCTGCCAGCACACTAAAGCTAACACTCCCTCCTCAGTCACTCACTCACTCCTACAGTCAAAGACAGTTCTTAAAGGGACTCGAATCTTCTGGGATCTACTCCATAGTTCTGTTGAGATGAAGATTCTCAGACATAAGGCATTAAATTATTGCTCAGATGCAAAGATCATAGAATAATAAATGCAATAATAAAACTTAGACCTTATACAGCATTTTGTATTTTACTTAAGGTAGCTGTATAGTCAAAATTTTTAGAGAAACAGAACATACGTAGACATACATATATGGATATATTATATATGTGTATATTTTATACATACATAAAATATGGACATTTACTATAAAAACTGGCTCACACCATTATGAGGGTTAGAAAATAGTACACCTGCCATCTGCAAGTTGGAGAAGCAGTAATACCAGCAGTGTAATCCAGCCAAGTTCTGGTGTTGGTCCATACGGCCAAGAGCCAGGAGTGCTGATGTTTCAGCTTAAACAAAGAAATTTGTCCTTCTGCCTTTTTTGTTCTATTCAGATCCCCAAGGGATTGGATGATACCCGTCTACATTGGTGAGGGTCATCTTTCCTGATTCAAATGTTAATCTCTTCCAGAAATGACCTCCAAGGCACATCCAGAAAGACTGTTTTACTGGCTATCTGGGCATCCCTTAGACCAGTAAAGCTGACACATAAAATTAACCATCACAGTAGTCTCGACTAAATCAAATATATGAAGTGGATAGGGTAGGGATGAAGAAGTTTGAATATCAAATCAATAACTTTTGAGAGTGAATCACTGAATTCAAGCTCTTTTACTGTCAACATAAAGTAGTGGGAGAAACCTGAGTTTGGCAGTCAGTGCTGCCACCTATGAGCTTCATGAATTGCGGGGTGAATCACTTACCTAAGCCAAGCTTCTACTTTCTCACCTATAAAAATGAGAAGAATTATGCAGGAGTATTAAGAATAACATAGCTATGCAAATAATGGATCTAAGATAAAATTGATAGCATCACCAACTCAATGGACATGAGTTTTAGCAAATTCTGAGAGATAGGGTAGGACAGGGAAGCCTGGTATGCTACAATTCATGGGGCTGCAGAGTCGGACACAGCTTAGTGACTAAACAACAACATCAAAGATAAAATGAGCAGTCGAAAACGGTCCTTCTTCGTATCATTATTCTTGCTATTTTTACTGTACTCTCACCACCCGCTATCTCCCAGCCCATTTATTTGTACAGACCTGCTGGAATCTGAGGCACCAGGTTTATTCTCTCACAGACGTGTTTCAAGCAAGCAGGAAACCCCCTTGCCCAGTGGGTTACTCATCCTTTATTTCAAACTGCCTACGTCCTGGTACCCTACCTACTTCCGAGTAATGTGATTGAAAATGCCATTTAAATGAATTCAAGTGTTTAGACAATCACCCTACCCAAACGCTACAAAACACAAAAGTACCTCGTCTTCTTGAAACTGGGTGATTAGTACAGCATCTGAAACAATGAAGCAAATATAAAACGTATGAATGCTCATCAGAAGGTACTGTTTTCAAAATTAACATTAAAATAAATGCCATGTGATGGATAAACAGCCTGGGTCCTCCTTTGTGCAATTCTCAACTGATTATCCATTTGAAAAAGGTACACTGGGTATTTAAAAGAGAAGTACAGCAGTGTGAGGCCTACAGGAAATGAACAATGCTGCAATGCTGCCCTCTTGTGTTGGAAAATAAAACAATGAAAATATGCTATTTCTGCTTTTCTGGGACAGACTGAATGACACATAGTTATAAAGGCAAACATTTCAAGAAGAATTTTTAAAAGAATATGTCCATAATTGGAAGTGAGATTCCATAAACAAAAGGCACCTGTAGTAAAACCACCACATATCTTTACTGTCCTTTCCAGTTTTTATAGCTCCTTCTACAACTGAGACATACTGTGGTCTTTCATCCATCACGAACCAGGCAAGAATTAGANACAACAGGACTACTGAAGGATGCAGAATGAGAGGAAATAAGCCTGTGAGTCCTTCACCAAGACAGGCTTCTAAGGGTCTCAAAATGGTCCTGGGTCTACAGCATCCCTCAATCCAAGCAAAACATGACACAAATCATTGCTGGAAGGAAGCCACCCCAGCTTAGGCTGGCAAGATTCTCACATAACATGATTAAGTATTGAGCATGTATTAAAGTGTCACAAAGCACATTAGGGTCAGCTGCAATAAATGAAAGTCAGAGATCTCCAGAGTCTATAGATGTTGGAATTGTCCAGTACAGAATGTAGCATTACTAGGTTTAAAATGTTTAAATAAGTGCAGAATAAAATTACAAATAAGAGTGATATTATACTGTAATTTTGTAAAAAGTTAAGAGAAACTAGGTAAATAATATACTAGGTATAATATACTAGGTAAAGGGTACTCAACTATAAGTGAGTCTACAGTTATCTCAAAATAAAAAGATGAATTAGTAAAGAAAGCAGTTACCGCAAAAAGACAGAACACCTACAAAGGACAGCTGGCCAGGCAGGGGAGCAGTCTTCTGAATAACATGAAAAAAGAAATGAGTAGGTGGAACTGTTGAAAGAAAATGACTGTCAGAGTGGTATTTTCAATCAATTAAAACAATCTTTTAAGAAAGAGAGAAAGTAAAGGCAAATGCAGATCATTACCAAACCTTCACTAAAGGAACTTCTAAAGGATGTACTTCAAGAAGTAAAGATCCCAGGGCAACATATCCAAGAAGAAAGAGGAAATGGTGAGCAAACAAAGTGGAAAATATGTTGCTTAATCAAAAAAAAATGAACAAAATAAGAATATTCAATAGGTGGCAGTTGCTAAAAAAATAAGTTTGGATCACTCAGTCATGTCCAATTCTTTGTGATCCTATGGACAGTAAGTAACCCACAAGGCTCCTCTGTCCATGGGATTCTCCAGGCAAGAATATTGGAGTGGGTAGCCATCCCCTTCTCCAGGGGATCTTCTCAAACCAGGAATTGAATCCAATCTCCTGCATTGCAGGTGGATTCTTTACCTTCTGAGCTACCAGGGATGTTAAAAAAAAATAGGGCAGAACTAAAATAGCATGATAAATAAGAAAAGTGTTTAAAGGCTTTGAGGCTTTTCGGAGGGCTGTGGCTTAAGAGTAACCACTAAGAATAGTATAAAATAAAGAATAAAATTGAGGGGAAATTACCTCAATCAATCAAAAGAAGAAAAATGCATAGAAAAAAGGACAGAGAACAAAAACAATACAATAGAAACAAGTTCCATGATACCAATAATCATAATGACTATAAAGGGCTTAAATTTGCCCTTTAAAAACAAAGATTATGGGACCACAATGAAAAACAAAAACACAACCATTCCAGTTATACACTATGAGACATATCCCTAACTCATAAAGACATGGAAATTTTGTACACAAATACACAGAAAAAAAGGCATCATAGACAAATAGATGATGGACCAAAAAAAAAAAATCAGACAAAAAGAGTTAAAGACTATCATTATTAGCACTAGAGAAAAGTTATTACATCAGGAATACATAAAATTATATTAAAGACATTTGTAGCACATTTATTGATAAAGCCCAAGTATTTAGATATATGTAAAGAATGCCTGAAAATCACTAATAGAGAAAAAAAATATAGAAAAATGGACAAAACACACAAGCATGTCACAGAAATAAAAAACAAATGGCAATAATTCTATGCCCACAAAGCTGATGTTGTATATAAAATGTATCAATTCCTTCAAAGACACAATCTACCAAAATTCACAAAAGCTAGAAATAACGTGAATAACCCTATATCTATTAAATAAATTAAATCAATAATTAATAACCTTTCAAACAGAAAGCATCAGCCTAAAAGGGTCCCCTGATGAATTCTATCAAACATGTAGGAAAAAAGTATACCAATTCTCTACAATTCATTTCAGAGGATAGAAGCCAGGGAAATGCTTCTTAACTTATTCTATGAGGCCAGTATTACCCTCACACCAAAAACAGAGATAATTACCAAGAAAAGAAAATTACAGACAAAGTTTATATCTCTCATATATGTAAAAATACTCAACCAAAATTTAGCAAATCGAATCCCACAAAGTACACCTAATCATAATAAAAACTCCCAGTAAACTAGGAATAGAAGAGACTTTTTCAACTTGATAAACTATCTCGAAAACCTACAGCTAACATTATATTTAATCATAAGAAACTTGAAACTTTCTCACTAACAATCAGGTATAAAGTAATGATGTCCCCTCTCATCCCTCTTTTTCAACACTGAACTGGAAATCCTTGCTAATTCAACAAGGCAAATAAAGAAAACAAAAGGCATACAGATTGGGAAAGAAGACAGAAAACTGTCTCTGTTCATAGATGACATGATCTTTAAAAGTTTCTGTTCTGCAGAAGACAATGTCAAGAAAATTAGAAGACAAGCCACAGACTGGGAGGAAATATTTGCAACAGACACCTGATTAAAAGACTATTATCCAAGATATACAAAGAATTCTTAATACTCAACAATGAGAAAATAAACAATCTAATTTTAAAATGGACCAAATATTTTAACAGACATCTCAACAAAGAAGATATACAAATGGCAAATAAGCATATTAAAAGATCACATGTCATCAGGAAAAAATGCAAATTAAACCAAGATACCATTATACATCTATTAAAATGGAGAAAATCCAGAACACTTACAAAATAACACTTACAATAAACACTTCATAGCCTCTTACAAAAGAGGCTCTGAAGCAATAGAAACTCTCATGCTGGTGGGAATGCAAAATGGTACACCTTGAAAGACAGTTTGGCAGTTTCTTACAAAACAAAACATATTTTTATCACATGATTCAGCAATTACATTCCCTGTTGTAGTTCAATCACTTAAGTCCAACTCTTAGTGACCCATAAACTGCAGCATGCCAGGTTTCCCTGTCCTTCACTGTTTCCTAAAGTTTGCTCAAATTCATGTCCATTGAGTCAGTGATGCCATCCAACCATCTCATCCTCTGTCTCCCCCTTCTTCTCCTGCCCTCAGTCTTTTCCAATGAATTGGCTCTTCACATGAGGTGCCAAAGTATTGGAGCTTCAGCACCAGTCATTCCAATGAGTATTCAAGGTTAATTTTCTTTAGAATTTAGTTTGATCTTGCTGTCCAAGGACTCTCAAGAGTCTTCTCCAGAACCACAACTTGAAAGCATCAATTCTTCAGCACTCGGCCTTCTTTATGGTCCAACTCTCACATCTATGAATGACTACTGTAAAAACCACACCTTTCATAATATGGATGTTTGTCAGCAAAGTGATATCTACCCAACAGATTTGCAAAGTTATGTCCACTCAAACCTACATAAAGATGTTTATCACCAAAACTTGGAGGCAACCAAGATTTCTACCAGTAGAAAGATAAATAAATATGGACAAACAGACAATGGAATATTTTTCAG
The DNA here is from genome assembly GCA_006410875.1 of Neotragus pygmaeus. Lineage (NCBI taxonomy): Eukaryota > Metazoa > Chordata > Mammalia > Artiodactyla > Bovidae > Neotragus > Neotragus pygmaeus. Next base: position 194,327 of record SJYV01021110.1, on the reverse strand, counting down.
CACAAAAATAAACAAGCTTTCAAGTCATAAAAAGACATGAAGAAACTTTAAATGCATTAACTAAGTGAAAGAAGCCAGTCTTGAAGGCTACATACTTATGATTCCAGCTAGATGACTTCTAGAAAATGCAGAACTATAGAGACAATAAAAATATCAATGGTTTTGAAGTATGGGGTGAATAGGTAGAACACAGAAAATTTTTAGGACAAAACCTCTGTAGTGTATTATAGTGATGGATTTATATCCATAGAATAAGGGGAACTTTGGACGTTAGGTGATTATGATATGTCAATGTAGGTCCATCCGTGGTAAAAAAAAAAAAAAAATGTACCATTCGGAAGAGTGATGTTGGTAATGGGGGAGAATATGCATGTGAGGAGCTGGGGAGCAGATGTATGGGAAATCTATACTATCCTCTCAATTCCGTTGTAATGCTAAGACTGTTCTAAAAAATAAAGTCAAAAATGGCACACAGACATTTGAAAATTTGCTCAAATTCATTAGTAATTTTGTAACACAAATTAGTCATAACGAGATATTACAAACCAACTAGGTTGGTAAAATCTAAGATGTCTGAAAATATCAAGGATCATAGAGTGAATAGATAAATAAGAATTTTTACATGCTGCTGGTAGGACCGCACATTTTCAACCTCTTTGAGAAACACTTTGGATTTCCTAGCAAAGTTCAGGGTGTACACCCTCTATGCCAGCATTGTCATCAGTACATATCTCTCCAACAAAATTTTGCAGGGAGACATGTATACATAATACAGCAACAGAAACAAAGGTAGCACGATTACTTCAATCCTTACTTCATTTTATCTTGCTTATTAATTCTGGTATTTCACAAACATTTACTGAAATTCTGCTCTCACTGTAGAACTGCACAAGGAAGAAACTCCCAGAATATCAAGGAACCACAATCTATTTATTGCTTTGTATATCTATTCAGTTCAGTTCAGTTCAGTTCAGTCATTCAGTCGTGTCCAACTCTTTGCGACCCCATGAATTGCAGCACACCAGGCCTCCCTGTCCATCACCATCTCCCGGAGTTCACTCAAACTCACGCCCATTCAGTCGGTGATGCCATCCAGCCATCTCATCCTCTGTCATCCCCTTCTCCTCCTGCCCCTAATCCCTCCCAGTATCAGGATCTTTTCCAATGAGCCAACTATTCGCATGAGGTGGCCAAAGTACTGGAGTTTCAGCTTCAGCATCAGTCCACACTTGTAAAACAGCATATATACATAATGTAATACTCTGCATATGTTTGTGTCAGCAGGAATGTATGCATGTTTTAAATGAAGTGACTTTGAGAACATGGGGAAAGAGTGAACAGTTGGGTCTGGAAAGGAAAACAGTTGATGGAAAGACCTCAGAGAGAAAAACAGTGAGATGCTATCACTGTTACCTAAACCAACACCTTTTGTTTCCTGAATTAAAACAGGACCATCCAGCCAAGAAACTAAAAATACTGCTCTTTAAAATGTGCTGAGTTAAGATATTCTCATACCTTAAATATGCCCCAGTGGTAAGATTGAAACTTTGGCAATTACAGCAGCTCTCTCTGAGTTGCAGCACATCATTTAGAAAGTACTGTTTCAGGTTAAATATCAGGAAGAATTTGCTGACAGCATGGAAGGGCCTTGAAGGAAACTGGGGAATCTTCTCAGGATCTCTCTTACAATATCTCTGGGGCTAATCAGTCTGACTTCTGCATGTCATGCTCATACTTATGTTTCTCTATTTGCTTAATTTATAGGAGAAGCAGATTTCTTTTTTTAGATTAATAATTTGATCAATAATAATGATCTAGTTTTTATCAATAATAACCTTATTCTTCCATTTAATTTAATCAAAACTTCTTTGTTCAGTTCCTAACATATTCCAGGCACACTGTGAGGTCTCCAAAATACAGAAATGAATAAGACACAATTCCTGTCCTCAAGGAACTCAGAGATCAGTAGACTAGCATGTAATCCAGTAGGTGATTAATAGATCTGCTACTTGTAACATCAGTGTCTTAAACCTGAAGATTTATGTTATGTAGTATAACTAACATTGAGACAGATAAGGCATCAGAGTCTGGGGAATGATTTAGGGGAAAGACCACACAAATTGCTTAAATATGTCCTCTCCTATAAAATGAATGCAATAGATTTGCTTATTTCATTTTCCAGTAGTGCCAAGCATCCACTGTCTTACATCTCTCTGTGTCCCTGCTCATGGTCTTGAGGTACTCACAACCTGTGAAGTATTTTCAACAAAAACACAAATAGATATGAGTCTGGCTACTTCATTTTGAAAATGATAAAAAAGCATTTTTTACTTTTTTGAAAAAAAAGTTTCTAAATCAAAATACATTGCCTGCAAAATATGCAACAAGTGCCATTCCAATAAAATACAAAGAAACTATAAAAAGAAAATGAAAACACTTGCATGATGATGAAGGATATGATTTGCATACAAAATAAACTTGGAACTCATTCTAGCCATTTTAAGTCTTACTATTATATCAACTGAAGTGAGAGGCTTGAAACAATTTAAGCACCAGCATTAAAAAAAAACAAGAAAAAAAGAATTTAGACAAAGTTCTATACAACTAGATATTGCTTTATAGATGTTAATAACAACAGTTATAATTGACAGTGAATTATTTTAATTTAAATATTTAGGTTTTTTCCCAAGATCACAATAATTTATTATATGTAGTTCCCTTAAAATGTGTAAACATGATATATAAATTAATGGTTTATTTATAAATCTAATTATTTTTTAAGAGTTTTAATGACAATTCAGTAGCCGATGGCTTCATAGAGCCAAATTTCTCTATATTGTAAATAATCAAAAAGATCACCTAATAACTACAATAATTTTTAAAAGGTGATCTAATTTGGCAATACTTTCTGTTAAAAGCAAACTACCTGAATAATATAATTCATAACTATGCTGAAATAAAGGCAAGGAAAATAGATAAGAATAAAAATAAAAATTAATTGTATTATTCATTTAAATGTCACTGGATAATTTAGTATGCAAAAGAATCATTAGGCTTAATCACCATTGATATTTTGCTAATGTGCAGTATTGTAAAAGCATTTGTACACATTTTTTTTAGTTTCTTTGTTATGAAGGTTATGTTATGAAGGGCTATTCGTTTCAGAATGCTGCTATAAAAATTACACCAATGTGTTACTGAATAATTTTGAAGTTCAGAAATCCAGAATAGGTCAGCAAGGCTGTGGTCTCCCTGAAGATCGTAGGGGAGAATTTATTTCCTCTCTTTTTCTATCTTCTGAAGCAGCAGTTCCCAACCTTTTAGGTAACAGGGACCAGTTTTGTGGAAGACAAGTTTTTCATGGACAATGAGCATGGGAGTGTGTGGGTAGAGGGTGGGAATGATGGTTCAGGTGGTAATTCGAGTGATGGGGACCAACAGGGAGCAGCAGATAAAGCTTCACTCACTCACCTGCCATTCACCTTCTGCTGTGCAGCCAGCTATCCAGCATCAAGGATAAATAGTGGTCCATGGCCCGGATTGGAAACCTGTTCTAGAGTCTGCCTGCATTCCTTACCACTCTGNTGCCCAGAGGTCTAACCCAGGTGTTCTGCACTGCAGGCAGATTCTTAACCAACAGAGCCACTAGGGAAGCCCAAACAAAGTAGAGATGCCAGAATTGCTGTAGCAAAACATGGGGGAAGGATTTAAAAAGCAGAGAAGCACACATAAGATCCTCTAGAAGACAGAAACCCCTGTAGCTCTTCTTAGGAAGGCACAGAAGACACTCCTTTTATAGAGGCAATAATTTTAAGAGACGACTGGGAATATGTGTGATAGCACTGTGTTCCCTAATAGCAATAGGATCTGGAAATGGCAGAGGCCAGGTGGCAGCACATAACCAGTAGAAGAGAGGTGGACAGAATTACTAAAAAATGTAGCAGGTTCAGAATATCAGCAAGGCCTAACCCACATGAATATATGGAAATAGCTCATAAAACCCAGGGACAAGATACATGGGCAGTGCAAAAGGGTATAGACACACACATATAAAATAGAGATTAAGGACTAATGAGATGTTTGATGTCAGCCACCCCCAACGAAAACTTGTGTTCACATGTCCAGTTCTCTGAACCAGAACATATCATCTAAAGGAAAGCCTCTGCAACACTACAGCTATCCCTCTGGGTTGTTCAGATCTCTCAAAGCTATTGAACTCTGCTTTAAGAGCAGAGGTGTATGGAAGTCAGTTGATAAATAGCATCCTAACCCTGTTTGTCTCACAGTGGTCATTCTCCTGGTTTCCAATTGCACATTTGGGATGAGAATACTTAGTAATTGGTAGAACAATATCTTTATTCCTTGGATTGTAAAGTTTTGTAGGAAAGATAAGAGAAGATCCTGGAAGTGCTTCACAAGGATAATAATTATTTTTAAACTGATATCACATCTCTATTAGTTTCATGGGACTATTGTAACAAATAACTATAAATTAGATGACTTTAAACAACAGAAATTTATTCTCTGACCATTCAGAGGGCTGGAAGTCTGCAAGCAAGGTGTCAGCAGGGTCATGCTCTCTCCAAAGCCTCTATAGGAGACCTCCTCCTTCCCTCTTCCATTTTCTGGGAGCCCCGAGACATCCCTTGACTTGTGACAACACCACTTCCATCTGCCTCCTTCTGTCTTCTCTCAAGCTATCTTCCTTCTGTGTCTGTATCTCTATCTGAGTCTCCTTCTTCTTATAAGGACACCAGTCTAGATGAAGGGCCCATCCTACTCTCGTATGAGTATATCTTAACTCATTATGTGAGATTTGGACCATAAAGAAAGCTGAGAACTGAAGAATGGATGCTTTTGAACTGTGGTGTTGAAGAAGACTCTTGAGAGTCCCTTGGACTACAAGGAGATTAAACCAGTCAATCCTAAAGGAAATCGATCCTGAATAATCACTGGAAGGACTGATGTGGAAACTGAAACTCCAATACTTTGGCCACCTGACGTGAAGAACTGATTCATTGGTAAAGACCTTGATTCTGGGAAGAATTGAATGCAGGAGCAGAAGGGGACGACAGAGGATGATATGGTTGGATGGTATCACCAACTCAATGGACATGAGTTTGAGCAAGCTCCGGGAGTTGGTGATGGACAGAGAAGCCTGGCATGCTTCAGTCCATGGGGTCACAAAGAGTCAGACATGAATAAGCGACTGAACTGAACTGAACTAACTCATATCTACAGTGACTTTATTTCCAAAAAAAGGTATGTTTACAGGTAGGACCTCAAATCAGTGGCACCCTCAAAATCTTAAAGAACTCAGGAGTGGTAGTCCCCAGTATAACTTTATTTAATACACTAGATCTGGCCTCTGCAAAAGTTACTAGGTCACAGAAGATGACAATTGACTACAACAAGTTGGAGAAGAAAACTCAGTCATGTTCAACTCTTTGCAACCCCATGGACTATAGCCTCCAGTATTCTTGCCTGGAGAATCTCCATGGACAGGGGTGTCTGGCGGGCTACAGCCCATGGGGTCGTAAACAGTCGAACACAACTGAGCGACTAAGCACCAAGCACAAGTTAATCAAGCAGTCACTTCAATGGCAGGCAGCTGTTGCGTCCTGTTGTGTGTTTACCAGAGCAGACGAATATAGTCCTGACATGTTTTCTTCTCCATTCTTATCAGGAAAGAGAGTCAGAAGCTCCAATTCACATGGACAGACAACAGTGTACATCCACCGTCTTGCTGCATTGGGGCTCTTTTAATTCCCCTGCCTTCTGTAATAGTATTCCTACCAGAAGAGCCTTCTACGAATGTTCTGCAGATTATCACACTGTTCCACGATATTGATGATGCTATGTTAATTGCACCCAGTGAGCAGGAAGCAGCAAGTTTCCTGGATGCCTCAGAAAAACATATGTGTTCCAGAAGAAGATAAAATTCAGAAAGATTTAGGAGTCTGGGCACATAGGTGAAGATTCTAGGGGTCCAGTGTTATGGGCACCCTGCAATATTCACTTGAAAGTAAAGGATAAGTTATTATCCTTTACATCTCTTAGCAGAAAAGTTATTATCCTGTTACATCTCTTAGCAGGAAAAAGAATTATAATGCTTAACAGGCATCTTTAGTTTTGAGAGGCAGCATATAATACACTTGAGGATACTGCTATGATACATTTTTCAGATGATGTAGAAAGCTGTTGAGCAGAGCCCAGGATAAAAAAAAAAATGTTCCGCATAAGGTCCTGGATGGTTGCTTGGCCTGCTGCTGCTGCTGCTAAGTCACTTCAGTCGTGTCCAATTCTGTGCGACCCCATAGACTGCAGCCCATGAGGCTCCCCCGTCCCTGAGATTCTCCAGGCAAGAACACTGGAGTAGGTTGCCATTTCCTTCTCCAATGCATGAAAGTGAAAAGTGAAAGTGAAGTCACTCAGTCGTGTCCGACTCTTAGCGACCCCATGGACTGCAGCCCACCAGGCTCCTCCTACATGGGGTTTTCCAGGCAAGAGTACTGGAGTGGGCTGCCATTGCCTTCTCCACATCACCCATAATACCGGAATTACTTGTGGTAGCAAAATACATTATGTAAGTACACACTCAGACAGTAAAGAATTCACCTGCAGTGTAGGAGACCCAGATTCAATCCCTGGGTCAGGAAGATCTCCTGGAGAAGGGAATGGCTACCCACTCCAGTATCCTTGCCTAGAAAATCCCACGGACAGAGGAGCCTGGTGGATAAAGTCTGTGGAGTCACAAAGAATCAGACACGACTAAGCCACTGAGCACAAGCACACATAATCAAACCAACTTCTTCACTATGATGTGACTATAAGATCTCTATTATGTCCTTTACCATTAGGGAAGATAAGTGAGGTTCTCTTCCCTCACTTCCCCCAGATACGATTGGTCTTTTAAAATATTTTCCTGACCTTCCAACTATTCAGAAGCAAATTTTGCAAGGCTTTCATTGAAGCCCCCAATTCCCAGGCTATGATAAAATGGTTATTATATTTATTTTCTGATTATTAGTTTTCCTTTCATCATGTCATTTTCATTCCAGAATTTTTTTTTTTTTTTTTTTGCCTTTGTGCTAATCCTGGGTTGGCTCTTTGGTTGGTTGCATTATTTTTACTTAAGTATAGTAGATTTACAATATTATATTAGTTTCAGGCATACAATACAGTGATTCATATTTTTATAATTTTACTCTATTAATAGTTATTATAAATATAAAATCTCTAATTCCCTAAATTCTATGTAATATACCCTTGAGGCTTATTTATTCTATACAGAGTAGTTTATATCAGTTAATTACATACAATTTTCTTCACTCTCCCCACTGGTAACTACTAGCTTATTTTCTGTACCTGTGAGTTTGTTTCATTTATGCTATGTATATCCATGTGTACTATGTTTTTTTAGATTCCATATATAGGTAATATCACACAGCATTTGTCTTTGTCTGACTTATTTCACTTAGCATAACAACCTCCAGGCCCATTCATGCTTTTACATATGGCAGAGTTTCATTCCTTTTATGACTGAGTAGAAAACTCAGCAATAGCCACAGGAGTGGAAAAGGGTCAGTTTTCATTCCAATCCCAAAGAAAGGCAATGCCAAAGAATGTTCAAACTACCACACAGTTGCACTCATCTCACACGCTAGCAAAGTAATGCTCAAAATTCTCCAAGCTAGACTTCAACAGTACATGAACTGAGAACTTCCAGATGTTCAAGCTGGATTTAGGAAAGCAGAGGAACCAGAGATCAAATTGACAACATCCTTTAGATTGTAGAAAAAGCAAGAGAATTTCAGAAAAACATCCACTTCTGCTTCATTGACTATATCAAAGCCTTTGTCTGTGTGGTTCACAACAAACTGTAGAAAGTTCTTAAAAAGATCGGAATACCAGACCCCCTTACCTGACTCCTGGGAAACCTATATGCAGGTCAAGAAGCAACAGTTAGAACTGGACATGGAACAATGGACTGGTTCCAAATGGGGAAAAGAGTACATCAAGGCTGTATATTGTAACCCTGCTGTTTAAATTGTGTACAGAGTATACCATGTGAAGTGCCAGGCTAGATGAATCACAAGCTGGAATCAAGATGGCAGGGAGAAATATCAATGACTTGGAGAAATATGCAGGGAGAAATATGCAGATGACACCACCCTTATGGCAGAAAGTGAAGAAGAACTAAAGAGCCTCTTGATGAAGGTGAAAGAGGAGAGTGAAAAAACTTAAAACTCAACATTCAAAAAACAAAGATCGTGGCATATGGGCCCATTACTTCATGACTAATAGATGGGGAAACAATGCAAATAGTGATAGACTTTGTTTTCCTGGGCTCCAAAATCACTGCAGATGGTGACTGAAGTCATGAAATGAAAAGATGCTTGCTCCTTGGAAGAAAAGCTATGACAAACCTAGAAAGCATATTAAAAAGCAGAGACACTATCTTGCTGACAAAGGTCTGTACAGTCAAAGCTATGGTTTTTCCAATAGTACAGATGTGAGAGTTGGACCACAAAGAAGGCTGAGCGCTGAAGACTTGATCCTTTTGAACTGTGGTGTTAGAAAAGACTCTTGAGACTCCCTTGGACTGCAAGGAGGTCAAACCAGTAAATCCTTAGGAAATCAGTTCTGAATATTCACTGGAAGGACTGATGGTGAAGCTGAAATGCCAATATTTTTGTCACCTGATGTGAAAAACCAACTCATTAGAAAAGACTCTGATGCTGGGAAAGATAGAAGGCAGGAGGCAAAGGTGACGACAGAGGATGAGACAGTTGTATGGCATCACCAACTCAATGGACATAAGTTTGAGAAAACTCAGGGAGATGGTGATGTACAAGAAAGCCTGGCATGCTGCAGTCCATGGGTCACAAAGAGTTAGACACAACTGAGCGACAGAACAACAACATGTTTGTGTGAGTGTGTGTGTGTGTGTGTATGCCATATCTTCTTTCTCTATTTGTCTGTTGATGGACACTTTGGTTACTTGCATAACTTTGCTATTGTAAATAGTACTGCTATGATCATATATTGGTATATATGCAAATTTTCCAATTAGTGCTTTCATTTTTCTGAATAAGTACCTAGGAGTGAAATTGTTGGACCTTATGGTAGTTCTATTTTTAGTTTTTTAAGAAACCCCCATACTATTTCTATAGTGGATGCCTGTCCATAATTCTTATTTATTACATGTATTACACATTCCCTTATAGTCCACAACTGTCCACTTAGTTTTAAATTAACATGGCACTCAGTTCAGTTCAGTTCAGTCACTCAGTCATGTCCAACTCTTTGCGACCCCATGAACTGCAGCACACCAGGCCTCCCTGTTCATCACCAACTCCCGGAGTTCACTCAGACTCATGTCCATCTAGTCCGTGATGCCATCCAGCCATCTCATCCTCTGTCATCCCCTTCTCCTCCTGCCCCCAATCCCTCCCAGCATCAGAGTCTTTTCCAATGAGTCAACTCTTCACATGAGGTGGCCAAAGTACTGGAGTTTCAGCTTCAGCATCATTCCTTCCAAAGAAACTCCAGGGTTGATCTCCTTCAGAATGGACTGGTTGGATCTCCTTGCAGTTCAAGGGACTCTCAAGAGTCTTCTCCAACACCACACTTCAAAAGCATCAATTCTTCGGTGCTCAGCCTTCTTCACAGTCCAACTCTCACATCCATACATGACCACAGGAAAAACCATAGCCTTGACTAGATGGACCTTAGTCAGCAAAGTAATGTCTCTGCTTTTGAATATGCTATCTAGGTGGGTCATAACTTTTCTTCCAAGGAGTAAGCGTCTTCTAATTTCATGGCTGCAGTCACCATCTGCAATGAATCCATTTGCCATTGCAGGAGAAACAATAAACATGGGTTCAGTCCCCATCAGGAATATCCCCTGGAGTAGGAAATGGCACTTCACTCCAATATTCTTGCCTGGGAAATTCCATGCACCAAGGAGCCTGGCAGGCTACAGTCCATGGAGCCACAAAGAGTAGGACACAACTGAGCAACTGAACAAAAACAACAAATAATTCAGGATAATCTTTCCATCTCAGGGTCATTCATATTAATCAAACCGACTGTTTTCCCTAACACAGTTGTAAATTATACCTTGGTCTCTTGGTTGGATACAAGATTCTAGGTTGTAGTCTTTTTTCTTAGTAGTCTGTACATTATCCCCTTCTACTGTTTAGTTTTTCATGCTGAAGATCAATAATCAAATCTCATTTTACATTTTTTCTTGTAACTGAATTGTTCTTTCCTGCTGAAAGCTTAAAGACATTTTTCTTATATGTACTTAAAAATTCAGGTACTTTACTACAGTGTATCAAGATGTGAGTCTGTTTTCATCAATCTTGCCTTGAATTGTCAGCTTGATCAGCTTTCAGACTCAAGTCTTTCTTAAAATCTGGGAAATACTTATCTGATAATTATTTAACTATTGCCTAACTTCCATCTATTTCTTTTTCTTCTTTCAGAACTCCTTATCACTTACATATTAGGGCTTAGTGAGCTAAATTTCCAGTATTTTTTCTTTTCTTAAAAGATTTTTAAGTCCTTGTATTTTTCTCTGACATTTGTGATAGTTCTACTATTTCATCTTTCAGAACCATTAGTTTCTGTATGTGTATGTGAGTTGTGTGTCTGTATATGTCTCTCTGTGTTGCTATTTTTAACATCAAAGATTGTACTGTTTTAATTTATATGCTGAATATATTAAATGATTTGGTTTCAAAAAGTCTTTCTTTATGCTGTACTTGAATGTCAAGTACTTTGTTATTGCTACGTCTTTGTCTGTCTTCCCTAATAACTCCACTTCACAGGAGCCTCCTGCCTGTTTTCTCCTTGTTCCTCTCCTTCTATCTTTGGCATGATTGTGACATAATTCAAGGTTTCTTTCTCATCCTCCAGGATCTGTCTACTGGCAGAAGAAGAAGAGCTCAGAGAGGATGAGAAACGAAATGTATTTAAGCCATTGTCTTCCCAGCATCTTTAGAAATGTTCTCGCATTCTTTTATCTGCAACATTGTGTTTTAAGAGGGTTGAAGCAAATAGGTAGTGTCAACACTTGTTAAGTCTAGGTAGCAGGTATATCAATAGATGGTGAATGTTTGTTGAATTATTTTCTATACATTTAGTTTGTTTGAAGCATTTATAAACAAAATGAATTGTTAAAACATTAATGTTATATTTATTCTGATAATTTATTAAATTTCTCTCTCCTCTGAAGCCCAGACTCATATACCTCTAACTGCTAATGGCTATCACAAACCATCAGCACCTTCATAGTTAACTTGTCCAAAATGAGTCTTTAGGATTAAACCCCCTAAAATCTTTCCCCCGGTATTTCTAATTTCAATAAATGATACCAATATCAACCCAAGCAAAAAGCATAAAATTGATTGTTGATGCCTTCCTTTCCCAGACCTCTGCATGCATCCCCTAGCAAGCCCTATCAACACACTTCTAAACATCAATTAAATTCTTTCACTTCTCTCCATCTCTTCTGGCCTCATCCAACTTCAAATGACTTCTCTGCATTCATCTCTGCTTCCACTCTGCACCTAAAATTCATTATACCTGTACCCAAAACATTATTCTTTCAAAGTCAGATCCTATCACATTTTTTGTTTAAAACAGTATTAAAATTTCTTACCACTCTTTGTTGTTAAGTCATGTCCAATTCTTTGTGACCCCACTGCAGCATGCCAGGTTTCCCTGTCTTTCACTATTTCCCTGAGTTTACTCAAACTCATGTCCATTAAAACAGTGCTGCTATCCAGCCACCCCACCCTCTTTTGTCCCCTTTTCCTCGTGCCCTCAATCTTTCCCAGCATCAGGATCTTTTCCAAAGATCCAGTTATTCGCACAGGGTGGCCAAAGTATTGGAGCTTCAGCTTGAGTCTTTCCAGTGAATATTCAGGGTTGATTCCCTTCTGGGCTGACTGGTTTGATCTCCTTGAAGTCCAAAGGACGCTCAAGAATTTTCTCCAGAACCACAATTCGAAAGTATCAGTTCTTCTGTATTCAGGCTTCTTTATAGTCCAACTTTCACATCTGAACATGAGTACTGGAAAAAACACAGCTTTGACTAGATGGACTTTGGTCAGCAAAGTGATGTCACTGCTTTTTAATATGCTTTCTAGGTTTGTCACAGCCTTTCTCCCAAGAGCAAGTGTCTTTTAATTTCATGGCTGCAGTCACCACTCACAGTGATTTTGGAGCCCAAGAAAATAAAATTTGCCAGTTTCCATTTCCCCCCATCTACTTGCCATAAAGTAATAGGCTCAGATGGCATAATCCTAAAGTTTTATGAATGTTGAGTCTTAAGCCATCTTTTTCACTCTCCCCTTTTACCCTCATCAAGAGGCTCTTTAGTTCCTCTTCACTTTCTGCCATTAGAGTGGTATCATCTGCCTGTCTGAGGTTGTTGCTCATTGCTCTTCAGTTCAGTTCACTTCACCTCAGTTGCTCAGTCGTGTGCAACTCTTTGCGACCCCATGAATTGCAGCACGCCAGGACTCCCTGTCCATCACCAACTCCCGGNCCTCATGCGAAGAGTTGACTCATTGGAAAAGACCCTGGTGCTGGGAGGGATTGGGGGCAGGAGGAGAAGGGGGCAACAGAGGATGAGATGGCTGGATAGCATCACCAACTTGATGGACATGAGTTTGAGTGAACTCCAGGAGTTGGTGATGGACAGGGAGGCCTGGCGTTCTGTGACTCATGGGGTCACAAAGAGTTGGACACGACTGAGCAACTGAACTGAACTGCACTGATCTCCACCTTTGGAAATGAGTTTCTCCTATTTTTCTCCTTGTCATTTCCAATACATTCCTTCTTTTCTTCACTGAATTTACATGTCTCAAAAGAAGAAATTTCTAATATTGTCTAAAGTTCATCTTTCTCTGTGCACCTCCTACTATATTCTATACCAATTACTGCATTGTGTGTATGTACCACAACTCACCAATTCACCTACAAGGTGGCGCTAGTGGTAAAGAAACTATTTATCAATGCATGGTATGTAAGAGACTCAGGTTCAACCCCTGGATCAGGAAGATTGCCTGGAGGAGGAAATGGCAACCCACTCCAGTATTCTTACCTCAGAATCCCATGAACAGAGAAGCCTGGTGTGTTTTAGTCCATGGGGTCACAAAGAGTCAGACATGACTGACTTCCCAAGCACAGCACAGCACAGCACAGCACAGGGATTAGTCCATTTCAACTAAATTTTCTAATACGTGGGAGAGCTGCTCACAGTATTCCTTTATTATGTTTTTCATCTCCAGGGAATCAATAGTAATGTTCTCTTTCATTTCTAAAAGTGGTAATTTATGTCTTTTCTTCTTTTTCTTGGCTAACCTGACCAGAAGTTTATTAGTGTATTGACTTTTACAAAGCACCATCTTTTGATTGCACTAATTTTCTCTATTATTTTCCTGTCTTCAATTGCATTGATTTCTGCTCTAATCAAATTATTGTTTTTCTTCTGCTTATTGGAGTCTTAAATTGTTCCTTTTCTTTATAGNAGAAGTTTATTAGTGTATTGACTTTTACAAAGCACCATCTTTTGATTGCACTAATTTTCTCTATTATTTTCCTGTCTTCAATTGCATTGATTTCTGCTCTAATCAAATTATTGTTTTTCTTCTGCTTATTGGAGTCTTAAATTGTACCTTTTCTTTATAGTTTTCTTATACAGAAGGCTTACTGATTTAGTTCTCTGTTCCTGTCAAATATATACACAAGAAGAGATAGAAACAGATATATAGATAGATGTAGGTATAGAAATAAATTTTCTTTTAAGCAATGTTTTTTGCATTCTATAAATTATAGTAAATATTACTTTTATTTTTACTTAGCTTGAAATACTTCTAATTTTTTCTTGAGATTTCTCTTTGGCTATTTTGGTCTATTATTTATAGTTGTATTTCTAGTCTCTGAGTATTTGGAACTTCCCACTTATGTTTCTGTTGTTGATTTAATTCCACTATGTCTGAGAACACAGACCATTTATTTATTTTAAATTTATTAAACTATGGGTTATAGCCCAGAATAGATGCATCTCGGTGAGCATTCAATGCAATCTTGAGAAGAATACATATTGTGTTGTTATTGGATGAAGTATTCTAAAAACTTCAATTAAATAAAGTTGATTGATAATGCTGTTCAGGTCAAATATATTTCTAATGATTTTCTCCTTGTTTTTTCTATCAGTTTTCTGCAGTGCTGAAATCTACAACTTAACAGTGGATTTGTCTATTCTTCTTTCTCTTGCTATATTTAGAGAATATTTTAAAGCTTCAAGACATCTGTAGTATAATGTGAGTATGCTAAGTCACATCAGTCCTGTCCCACTCTTTGTGACTCTATGGACTGTAGCCTGCCATGCTCCTCTGTCCATGGGAGTCTCCAGGCAAGAATGGAGTGGGTGGCTATGCCATCCTTCAGGGGATCTTCCTGACCCAGGGATCAAAACTGGATATCTTATGTCTCCTGCGTTGGCAGGTAGGTTCTTTACTTCTAGCACTACGTGGGAAGCAATATGATAGGCAACCTCCAACTTAGTCCTCAATGATGCCCACCTCCTCATATTCAGGCCCTTGCACAATTCCTCCCCTTTGTATGGGCTAGATCTGATGAACAGAATGTGCAAAAGTGATGTGATATCACTAAAAATTTTTTTTCTAATTTCTATCGGTCTTTCTCTATCAAAAGCCCTTGTTCCATACAAAGCAAACTGCCATGTCATGAGTAGCCCAAGAGAGAGGTCCATATAGCAAAAACTGATGTTTTTCAGTCAACAGTTTGTCAAAAACCATGTGAGGGAGCTTGGAAGCTGTCCCTCCCATCCAGTCAACCATTGAAATAATGATATCACTGGTTAGCAACTGGACTCTGGCCTTGTGACAGACCCAGCCAGAGGGATCCAGTTAGATCACAACTAGATTGCTGGCCCACAGAAAATAGAAGATAAAACACGTTTGTTATTTTAAGCCATTACATTTGGGGGTTATTTGTTATGCAACAATAGTTAACTAATACACATAGGGAAAAGAAAACGACATAAAATTACCTCATACTTAAAAGCTAAATAAATACAAATTTTAAAAATAAAAAAATATAATAATCAAAATTGACATATGCAATATAATAGGTTTAACAGCAAATTAAACATAGTTGAAAAGAGAATTAGCAAACCAGAAGCAGACCAAAAGCAATTACAAGAATACAACCCAGAAAGACAAATACCGTTTAACCATACATGTGTGAAAGACATTAAAAGAAATGGAAGATAAAGAAGTAGATCCAAAATACATTCCAATAGATCCAAAATACAAAGTCCAATAGCAGAGGACTAAAAGGCTGACGGAAAAAATATTTGAAGAAATAATAACAAAGAATATTCCAGATCCAATGATAAAAGATACCAAACAACATAGTCAAGAAGTCCAGTAAATCTCATGTAGGATAAATAAAGGAAATACACCCATAGACACATCAAAGATGGAGTTCAGAAATCAAGGGTCCCTCACCCCAAATGCAGTTTATTTACACAGTAAAACAATTAGAGCCATTTTCCCAACAACAGTAATGGAAGCCAAAAGGCAAGGGGAAAGTGTTGAATTAAACAGGCTGCTACATAATGAAAAAGAAAACACTTTCAAGCATGAGACAAAATAAGGACATTTTCAGAGAAGCAAACAGAAAACTCACAGTAAATTGTAAAGGACTTACTTCAAGCAAAAAGGTAAATGATCCCAAACAGAGAGCTAGTGTATTTGGGGGCTAAAAAACAGATAATTAACAACTGCAAACAAGGAAGGGCTAGAAGGAGTCAAAGAGTTCTAAGAGCCTCATGGAGGAAAGTTAAAATTAAAGATTTAACTATAGACAGTCAAGGCTGAGTATTGACTTATTTTCCTAATTTGGTTGTGGTGACACTAATAAGTTTGGTAGGTCAGTAAACTCCTTGAACTATTAAAAAAAAAAAAAAGACCACCAGAGATGTGGCATCGGCCACGTCCCTAGTGTAACCCCAGACTAAAGGTGAAAAGAAGGGGAAAGGCTGGGGAATGTCAGAAAGAACGTACTTTTTCCACTTTTGGATGTGTCTTCCAAGGGTCAAATGCCACTGTCTTGACATTCCTAACCACTTCTGCCTTCTCACTCAGCCTTCTGTGGGGAGAAGGAGTAATTTAATTTGCATTGGTCTTTCCAGAGGAGAGAGCAGATGTGCACAAGTCAGTCCTTCCTTCCTGCTGCCTCACCTGGGCAGGATTCCACACTCTCTCACGTTTAAGCTTTATAGAGTCAGATTCTCTCTCTGAGGACAAGATCTGCCTGCCCAGCACTAGCACTTCCTATTACTGCGTGTAAGTCTGTATAATTTTGTATAATTATGGTGCACAGTGTTAGACATCTACTCGCTCACAGACATAGAGTACATATTCCAATATCAGTTTTATCAGTGATAAAAATAACATGCTGCTTTCATATATGAATTCTTCTTTCATCATATTTCCAAGATGGTTCTAATAATGCAGGTGGTGAAATTCCCCCGGAATCCCCAGCAATAAAAAAAATGCATAATGCTGGCTGTTTAGTCAATATTTAACAATAAAATAACAATAATATCAAAATAACCACTAACGTGCTAGTTACTATGCTACATACACCAAAAACATTTTCTTTCTCACCACAACTCTGAAAAGTTGTATCATCTCAGTTTATCTCTGTTTATCCATTTGAGTTTTTGTGGAATGATGAAATTCACCCAAAAATGTAGCAAGATGGATGTTCACCCAACTGGACTCAGGTCCCAACCTTCCTTTCTCCACAGTAAATCAAAATCACTTTCCTTCTATTCCAGGCCTTTTGCTTGTGATGGTGGCCAACTCCCTTTATCCAATGTACTCTCCCCAAGCCAAGACAAAATTTATAGCAATATTTTCTATTAGGTTAGCCAAAAAGTTTGTACAAGTTTTTCCATAACACCTTATAGAAAAAAACCCAAACGAACTTTTTGGCCAACCCAATATTTAACTTTATGTACACTGGATAGTAATTTTTATTTGTTCTCATTCAAATTCCTTCACTAGCTTTAAAGACTTGATCTATAGCATATATTCCCATATCTTTGACACATTTAGAACACCAACCAGGAACTCAAGGTCAGTTTCACCCAGCTACAGCTGTCAAAGCAATTATCAGAGAGGGCATCATATCTTGGGAATTTTTGCTAGTCTAGAACAGAAGTCATCAAACTGACTGGCAGGCAAAATCGAGGTTCCTGCCTGTTTATGTAAATAAAGTTTTATTGGAGACCAGCTACATTCATTTATGCACTGTCTATGGCCACATCCATACCACACTGGTGATGCTGAATAGTCACAACAGAGGCTATAAAGCCCACAAAGCCAGACATATTTACTAACTGGCAAGAAAAGTTTACTGACCCATCATCTAGGCTTGTAGATTGATTCCACATTCTCTGCACTCTAAGTGGTGAGTATAATTCTTTCCCACACAGGGTTGTAGGCTGTATTCCTTATCTCTAGGATCTTTCATCAAGCGATGGCCCTGATGATATCTGAACCCCACTTTCTCACTTCTAATCAAATAGTCTTTCCATGTAAATTCCTCTGCCAGCAATTCCTCCATTCTCTAACTATCAATATTCCAAAAGAAATATTTCTAAGGGATACATTGAAATGTTTTTAGTTGCTTATACCTAAAAATAAAGTTGGAGGCAATGACTGAATACTCTCACACTTTAAAAAGTATCCAGGTGATTGGGGAAAAAAAGACATGAAGTTAATTACTCATATGTGGTGCTGGCTGACTGCATGACCAACTGGATAATGGGTAAATCCTCCATTTCATTCTAAACTACTGATGCTCAGCCTGAGACTACTGATACTTGAAACATGGTTTCTCATGTTCAAAAGGCTTTAATGGATAACGATCAAGAGAAGAGAACCTAATGTTTGTTGACTGCCTAACATGTGCTTTTTACTAAACTAGGCATTTTATAGAGATCACCATATCCAATCCTTACAATAGCCCATGAGATTGAGTACAATTACTATCTTTGTATGTACTGATGAACACATTCAACTTAGAGAGGTAAAGAAGCATGCCCAACATGCCAGAGTCTGGATTCAACACTTCTAAGAAAACAATTCCATAACTCCCAAAGGGTCTTTGGGGTAAAATGAACTGCAACACTGCAAGGTACATTTTATCCGGACTGTTATTCTAACAGAGAAAGCACCAATGCCCAATGAAACTGGGCTCCTGCTGTACTAGTCATCAACTGATCACCTCTTTACTGTTGGTTTGTGAAGAATTTCCTTCTGGGGAAGAGTCTGGGATAGTAATAAGGACAATCATAGAGCCCAGGAAAGCATGTATTTACCAACATCAGGAAGCATTTCAATATTGTAACAACTGGTACTACCACAGTGGTGCCAACTTGTTGAAATATAAATCCGTGTAGATTTATATTTTAGATTCCAAATCTGTCATAATGTAGAAGCAAACCAAGACTGATCACATAGGCTATGTGACTGAGTAAGCGATGTGGGAGCCACATGCCCATTTGAGTTCTCAGTGATTGGTTATGACTATTGTAATGTTAATTAAGCTAAGGAGAAGATGCAAGTTACTGTTTTTCAAAATTTTAACCCATTCCCCTTAAAACATTTTACATGCTTCTCTATCATATACAGACTGCTTGGTGAACCATTTCATGCTAGTAACTGTGATACCTGAAGTCTCAGGGATCTAATTCTTACTGTTTTTGATAACCATCAGCTAAAAGCTTTCCTGTATCACCCAGTGAGCATACTGGACTACTCATCAGCACTGCATAGCTCAGGATACGGTCATGGAATGTGGCATACAATAAAAATCACAGATTTTAAGGATTTACGGCAATGATATTGCACAGTGATTTAATGTTTAGTTCTTTTCCTTAAAAAATGACTTTAAAAGTCATTTTTAAAGCACCATATTATTATAATTTAAAATTATATAAAATATACAGAAAGTATTTTTCATTTGAATAGGACTCCACGTTATATAAGAAGGCTATTCTTGGAAAAATATTTGGATTATGAAAAGGAAAAAGAAAAATCAGAGAAACTGCTAAATCCTAAATATGTGATAAAAACACATATTTGAAGAAACATCATGGCACAATTTTAACCACAGTCATAAATTATACGTACTTGATTAATGTTTCAACACTAGATTAAAATACTCTTTCACAAACAGATTCTGCAAAAAGTCCAAGCATCTCTCATTGTACAATTTTCATTCCTCTTTTGATTTACAAGTGTTTTATTTACTATCTAATCATAAACTNGTCATAAATTATACGTACTTGATTAATGTTTCAACACTAGATTAAAATACTCTTTCACAAACAGATTCTGCAAAAAGTCCAAGCATCTCTCATTGTACAATTTTCATTCCTCTTTTGATTTACAAAAGTGTTTTATTTACTATCTAATCATAAGCTGAAATTATTAAAGTGGGATTATAAAGAAACTAAGAATAATTATATTTTGAGTATAGCAATAAGAATATCTCTTGTCATTCTTTTGCTTTCCCAGCCATTAATAAAAATTCATCTCATTCCTTCTTCAACAGGCTACTCCCAATCTTAAGAAGTAGACAGTATCTCCACTGTTTAAAAGATCTCATTTTGCTACCCAAAGGGAGACAAATTCTCAAAATGTCAAAAGCCTTAGTTATTCCACAGATAACTAACATTTTTTAGTAACAAGAAATTTGTATCTGGAGTAACTGGAAAATAAAACTTCCAGCTGACATTTACACTGGGGGCTACTCACCACTCCTGGGTTACAGTTGTAATAGCAATGCTTGGCAGTGTCATCAGAGGAAGCGTGGTTGGTCTGGAAATGCCATCTCCCTCAGGTGTCCTTGCCCTTCCGCTCTGTCTTTGAGACAGTGGTGGCAACTGCAAGTTTCCTGAGCAGCACCTTCTCCCCCTCCAGAGGTCGATCCCAAGTGTGTTACTAGAACTGTAGGATTTACTCAAGCTACATTCAAAATAATCTTTAACATTCTAGAGGAACCACAGGGGAAGAAAAAAGAGGAAAAAGAAAATGAGATTCAAATGTTTAAAATGATGCACAGTATAGTAAAATAAGAAACTAAATGATCAAGCTGTCACTCATAAAGTCCTTATTCAGTATCTCACAATCAGAATCTAACACTGACATCAAAAGCTTAAGAGAAGACACATAGGCATGGGAGCTAATGCTCAAATTTTAAACATATCAGTTGCATAGTCATAGTGATCTTTAGAACTGTGGATGTCTTCTCTTTTTAAAATTATTCTTTTTTTTTCTTTCTCTTTTTTAACTTGGTAAAATGAAAGCTATTCACTGAAAATATATTTTGGATATTGATGTTATCATTCTGCAACATGGGAATAAGCTATACTAGGTAAAGTATAACATTTCTTGCTCAATGTTTTGAAGGAAAAATATTTTCTATCTCAGACAAGAAAGATACTCATAATTGTGGGTGACTGGGTACCTGACTTTTTCTTTTCTCATAAAAGTTCTCCTCAGAGTTGAGGGGGTTAAATATATGAGTTCAGGAAAAAAAAGAATATACTTTATCTGGTCCTGAATCGAACTGCCATATGTTCAATATGTGCCCTAAGGCTGACATGAAATGAAATACTTGTGAGAAGATAAGGGCATTGAATTATAACCAACAATAAGAGTTATTCATTCTTCCTATATCTTTTGGTGACTCTGGTTTCTGGTACTGTGGAGAATAGAAGACCCAAAAGAGCCTCTGCCTGGTTCACCACTCATACTGGCCTGAAAGTGAAAGTTAAGTCACTCAGTCGTGTCCGACTCTTTGTGACCCCGTGAACTGTAGCCCGCCAGGCTCCTCCATCCGTGGGCTTCTCCAGGCAAGAATACTGGAGTGGGTTGCCATTTCCTTCTCCAGGGGATCTTCCTGACCCAGGGATTGAACCCAGGTCTCCTGCATTTCAGGCAGACGCTTTAACCTCTGAGCTAGACAGCAAATGTTGTGGCACTGCAAATAGACACTGATAGCCACTTGGAGTTTAAAAGTTCTGTCACTCTCCACTTGTATCTTAAGCAATAATTGAAGTCCTAACACCAGACCAAGATCTCTCACCTGGAAGTCATTCAGTAGCCCTTAAAAAGACAGGTACTTCGTGCTACTACTGCTACTGCTAAGTCACTTCAGTCGTGTCCGACTCTGTGCGACCCCATAGACGGCAGCCCACCAGACTCCCCCATCCCTAGGATTCTCCAGGCAAGAACACTGGAGTGGGTTGCCATTTCCTTCTCCAATGCATGAAAGTGAAAAGTGAAACTGAAGTCGCTCAGTCATGTCCGATCCTCAGCGACCCCATGGACTGCAGCCTTCCAGGCTCCTCTGTCCATGGGATTTTCCAGGCAAGAGTACTGGAGTGGGGTGCCATTGCCTTTTCCAGGTACTTCCTACTGCTCTTCAAAATAGACTTAGGAGAGCCTGGAACTAGACTGCCTTTAAACAAACAAACAAACCAAAGTTCTCCACTCACCACTCTTCTACCCATCCCTGTACTAGCTCATTTAAGAATAATTAACTCAAGTTTAAGGGCCTAGCTGGGATCATTCAACAAATATTTGTAGCACACGTATTAGAATCTTGTACAGTCCTAATTTGAGAGGGTACAACAGCAAAAAGCAGCAAGACTTATGTTCTAGTTATTTATGCTTATCTCATATATACAAAGCCACATTTTCATAATGAAAATCTGGGCATGCATAGGCCTGACAATTTTCAGAGGCCCCATTCTCTCCACCTGGAAATGGGATGTCATCATATTTTTTTCTGTTTGACTTAAGGTTTTCAAATACCACTTATTTAAAATTCAGTAGAACCACAATTCAATAGCAGGAAGAAGACCAAACAATCTAAAATTCTCCAGAGTTTGAAATATTCTGGAATATGCCCATGATTTAGCTGTTTAGTAATTGGGACTAGACCACCCTTGGTTAAACAAACAAACTGGTTTAGTAACTGATTATATTAAATCTACCATGGCCTGGCACTTACTCACGTGTGTGTGTGTGTGTGTGTGTGTGTGTTAGAAATAAGAGCTGAGAAGAAAATATAGTATATGTAAGTTTCTTTCTCAAAAGACTAGAGGAGAAAGAAAGTCTTAGAAGAGACAAAGTCTTCCTAAAGAGATTCAAGAACAAACTAAAAATCAGAACTTACACATATCAGTTTGTTCCAAATATACACATAAAGAAAGTACCAATTATCTGGAAACCAAAGTCTTCAACAAATACCACCTATACAAGAAATACTGTACAAAAGAACAAAATGAGAATGTCATTTAGTTAAACCACAAATCACAATGGTCTTATAATAAAGTTATTGGATATTTTTTCCTCTTTTAGGAAAGTAAATATTACCAATCAGGTATAAGTGCAGTGAATAAACTAAATGGGTACTTAAATGATACTTATTTGAAAGGTAACAAAGTCACCACCTACCATAAAATATCTCCCATACTGACTGGGAACATACTTGAAATAGAGATTTGGAGTCATTCTTTGTTTTAAGAATTTTTTCTAAAGACTTCAATTAATGTAAAAATGCATTGCCACAAAAGAACATAATGGAATAGCCTTTTAGAAATTAAGTTAAATGTTGAAAACATTAACATTGCTTTACAAACACTTCATTAACCCGTGTTGCATTATCAATATAATTCCTCAAACTCTAATTCATACTCATAATTACTGTTCCCAATTTGCTAACACCCTTAAAGGCAAAATCTAATTCTGTCAATTCTAAACTACTGAATTTGTGATCCTGGATTTCTTTTCCTATTTTAACCAGCATGATATTGGTTGACTGTATCATTTATCAGATCAAAGATTTGCAGAGGAAAAAAACATTAATTTGAATGTTACTTCTGGAAATCACACTGCTCCCTTTGCCAGAAATACTCCTCCCCCAGACCTTCTCAGAGTTCACTCCTTCAACGTTCATATGTCTTCACTGTCCATACGTCATCTCTTCATGTCATCCTTCTATAAACACTTATAGTCATCATCCAGTTATTCTTTCCCCGCCCCCTGACCGACTTCATTTTTCTGTACAGCTCTTATTATAGCTGGAATTATTTTATAATTTATTGATTTATTTATGCCCTCCCCTCTGTAATATAAACTTCAAAGGGACAAGAACGCTAATCCCTAGAACTAACCAGTGTTTGGTGCATAAGAGGCGCTAAATAATATCAAGTGAACATTTAAATCACTGAGTAACTGTTTACTGAGCTGAAATAACTAAGAATATAATAAAACATTCTTGACTTAAGGGTGAATCTTTCTTCAGAGTGTGGCATATAAAACATAGTGTCTGCCAAGTTGCTTTCATTGTTAGGGAAGAGATACTGTGTGTAACATTTGATATGATCTTCTGTACTATATTCAAAAAGTTGAGGTACATGGTGAAAAGTTTTAGATTATTACTGTTTACTAGAAATAAAGAACAAGCCACAGATGGGAGCTAAATGTATAATTTCAAATATTCTAGTAATCGCATTAAAAAAAGAAATATGAAATTACCTTTAATAATATATTTTACTCAGCCTAGATTGTCCAAAATGTTGACATTTCAACATGTAATCTATATCAAAAATCACTAATGACATATTTTATACTCTTTTCTATCTGTACTGTTATGAATTCAAGATCCAAAATGTATTTCACATTTACAGCTCCTCCCCATCCACACTAGTGCTTCAGAGTCACATGTGGCTAATGGCTACCATGTTGGACAGTGCAAATCCACGTAAAAACAATCCACTCTAGGTGGGGTTTGTATTCTGCACATTCTTCGGAGAAAACTTCCCTGTCTTTTGATTGTGTCAACCATTACCTCAGAGAGGATTAGGATCATCACTGCAATGATAGAATGAAAAGAAAAAATAATTGATCATCCTTTATAGACAGACTGTATTGCTTAGTTTTACTCTTCCAAAGAAACAGAATCTGGAGCATACCTTATACACATAGTACTATAGGAAAATCCCAGGGTTTTTTCTTTAAGAGACACAAATGGGGGATTGATAACTGAAAGCAAAAAAAAAAAAAAAAAAAAACTCAGCTGGCTGAGATGCAAAGCTATTTAAAATATTGTCTATAGAATTCTTCACTTCAAAGGACCTAGAGCAGGGCTTCTCAGATATAATGTACTTATCTGGTCTCCCTGGGAACTTGTTAATACAAAGTTTGATCTATAGATTTAAGGTATGGTTCTGAGATTCTGCATTTCTAATAAATCCACAGGTGATGCTAGCACTGCTGGTCTGAGGCCCACACTGAGCAGTTAAGTCCTAGAAGACGGGTACCTCACAAATTTCTTCTTAATACAAACAGCTGTCAGAGACCCTACCTCAAGAGGTGACTCAAGGACTAGCTATACATGGATAAAAATGTACAAGAAAGTCATCAAGAAATGGTGAGAAGAAAGGTGAAAAGAAAAATTTCCAGACTGGTATTTTGTAAATAAAAACCACAAAGCTCAAACTGAGCCTATTTCCAAGCTGCAACAAGGGTGGTACCTGCTGTCTACCTCGCAGAGTTCTGGGCCCAAGGGCTGGCAATGCCCAGTGTCACAGAAATACCTAGTGACAAAGTGGTACTTCTAAACAACCTTACCGGCCCTTAGAACGGAATTATTGAGTGCCTTCTTCATTAGGCAGACAAAGAGGGGGTAGAATCGGCAGTTCTATGACTTTGGGGACTTACATCATCAGCCGTCACTGTCATCACACTCCTGCTTTTCTTCATTATAGAGGTGAAAAACAGCCCCTCTCGGGGTGTCTGTTATTCAGGGCAGCTTTGCTGTCAATTTTTAAGACCTACAGGGAAAAAAGACACCCAAAAAAAGAACAGCTCGGTATCCTTGGTTAAATACAAATACATGGTATTCTCTGCACTAACATCTGAAGGTATACAATGCATGTGGATAAACAAATATCACAATTTACCAAGCTAACTAAACCTGAGCTGAGAGAAAAGAGGTTCACAACATGCAAAAGTCCAAGACAAAGCTATCTAAAGGGAGAGAAAAGGAATAGCGGGTAATAATTAGGCTCCCAAATTATCAATGATCTTTAAGACTATAGAAATACTAGGTTTTAGTGAAAGCCTTTATACTTACAAATTACCTTCCCAAGCAACATTTCATTTGATCTCCATAACAATCTGTGAAATTGTTTTCATCTTTTTTTTTAATAATGAGAGAATAGAGGATCAGAAAGTTGATTTGGCCGAAGTAACACATCTAAAACTAGAAAAGAAATGGCAACCCACTTTAGTATTCTTACTTGGAAAATCCCATGGACAGAGGAGCCTGGCGGGCTACAGTCCATGGGATTGCAAGAGTTGGACACAACTTAGTGACTAAACCACCAACACAGTTAAAACATAGCAGATTTAGAATTTAAGGTATATGATCCATTAACGCATGCATGTATACTAAGTCACTTCAATCGTGTCCGACTCTGTGACCCTATGGACTGTGGCCCGCTGGGCTTCTCAGTCCATAGGATTCTCCAGACAGGAATACTGGAGTGGGTTGCCATTTCCTTCTCCATGATCCACTGATGCTACTGTCAATAAAAAGGAAAACTAAACCAATACAAAAAATGTGTGACCAGAAAAATCTTAATTTCAATTTTACCATTAGCTTTAACTTCTTATATGTACATATGCAAATACTCATCACAGAGAATTTATCAACCAAGAGGTAGAAAGAGCTAGAATTTTCCTGGTTTAAATCACATAAACTTGGCCATTCTGAAACAGACACTGCATGACATTTGTTTTGTGTAGATCACTAGAATTCACCTCAGAAACAAAGAACCTCAATAACATTTCCAAAATTTAAGGTTGCACCCTACCTGTAGAAACTCCAGAGGAAAAAGAGACACTGGTTTATGAATATGAAAACTCAGGCTATTAAAACAGGCCAAAATTTAAAGTTCAGACATACAATNAGAATTCACCTCAGAAACAAAGAACCTCAATAACATTTCCAAAATTTAAGGTTGCACCCTACCTGTAGAAACTCCAGAGGAAAAAGAGACACTGGTTTATGAATATGAAAACTCAGGCTATTAAAACAGGCCAAAATTTAAAGTTCAGACATACAATAGTCTGAAAAAGAATATGAAGAGTTTTGACTTTGCAGAATTGAACTGGAAAAGATACACTGCAGAAATCATTGAATCAAAAAATATTGGTCCAGACAGTGGATTCTCAAATCTTAATATCAAAAACCTCCCACTTTTGTGTGTTTAAGATTTTCTGTAAGAAAAAAGTTTTAAAAATAAATATAATTTTTAGTAATAAAAAAATGGCTTCATCAACGCTGAGATCCAGAAGCTCCTATGTTTTCTTACTTTGTACATTTAAAACCCTTAATACGTGCTGGATTTGAAATGTCTGCTTCTTGAACATGAAGATATATATAGATTAACGGAGTGATGGAACTGTAGCTATGTGACTAGGAATACTAAGTAGTGGCATTGTACCATCACCCAGGAAACCAGGGTTGAATTTCTCACACATAATTTGACTATATTATGCAGAAGTTGGCAGCAAAACTGACAGAGTAGATAAGAGAGTGGGGGAGGGAGAAACTTCACCTTTGCAAGTCTTCTAGGGAGAGAACCCCACAGGCTTTTCAGGAGTTCAATTCAATATGACAAGGAAAAGAATTTCCCCATCAACACCAAGGAATGATTACAATTATTGAGCTTTTCTAACGCTGACCAAACAGGAACAAGCAGAAATTTAGAGCTCTTACTCAAAACCTGCTTGAAACCTAGCAAAGGTCAACAAATAACAGATATATTTTCTCTCTGTTATAGTCAATCTTGAGTGCCTCTCTGAGGCAGAACCTGAAAAAAAAAAAATGTTTATACCCTTATGTTAAGAGAAAAAGCAAGATTCAAGATGTAAGTTTTCTATATAGGATATAAAATCAGACATATCCAATGATTATAATTCTCAAAAATATAAGCCTAGAAAAATATTAAAGAAGCTTTGTAATGTTGTAACAGTGAACATTATATAAGAGGCATAGAAATTTTTCTTTCTTTTCCATATTTTCCAAATTTTTGTGATACTCTTTTCCAAGCCAAAAAAATGATCCATTTTGCTTGGCAGGAAACACACTTAAAAATAGGATAAAACAGCACAACTGGAACAGCAATTCTGAGGCTGTCTTCAGCAGGAAGGAACTGTGATCAAGCTTCCCCAGAAGAAATGAAGGTAAGACCTTAGCGATATTTTCTTAGAAGTGAGCAAAGCTATGATAGGACCCAAAGGAAGCTCAATGCAGATATGACTCTGAAGAATTTTAGGTCTAGTCAGGCAGGAAAGACTTACGTATATTAAATATACACTTAATAGGTTCTCAAAAATATTTGTTAAATGAGTGAATCAAAGGATATAATTAAATATTAAAACCTTTGGGTTTCTGGGAAATAAATAAATAAAATCTTTGGGTTTCTGAGGTTTTCTTTTAGCCTTAAATAATGAGTAGAATTTGTTTAGCAGAGACAGTGGAAAAAAATATGTTGTGCAAAAACATGGGAAGAAATCTAATGTACTAAGACTGTGACTATGTGAGAAGATGCCATGCTAAGGAAGTTTATGACAGGCAGAAAGACAACATGTTCCAGGGTAACATCAGTAGATTTGGGGCATGCAAGAGTATTTTTGTGAGGTCTTAGCAATCTATTTCCTATGAAAATAAACTTATGTTTTATAACACTCTGAGTGTGAAAGCTGACTGGATAGATTCATGCGCCTTCAACTAGGAGCATGTCCTGGCTAGGAAAAAGCAAGATCTCAAGTTACAAAAGTTACAAGGCAGTTTTTCAAATGTTCTACACATAAAATATATTACTTTTACATTCAGAAATAAACACCAGCCCTTGTTACAAAAAATAAGATAAAGAAGGGAAGCAGAGATTATTTTCTAGGTAGTTTACATTTGTCTCTTGGAGATCCACTCCAATACCTTCTCCATCCTGGTTGTGTCACAGGAGGCTGGTCCTCACAGATTGAGTCCAAGGGCTCTCTAGCTTTCTGACTCCTGAGAAGTACAGCAGGAAGGCAGGAGGAAAGAAAGGGTCCTCTCTACTGGCCAGGGTGCAACAGTAATGAAAGCCCTTTCTCTAGATCGCAGCCCCTATAATCACCCATCTCTAAGGAGACAGGTTTCCCTAACTTCCATTAACTACTGCTTCCACATGACCTTTCAAACATAAAGCTGATGGCAGCTTTCCACTGTTGCTATTCTTATAGTGCTTGGTTATCCCTTTGGGTCATCCTCAACCCTGTCCACACCTTTTGTTAATAGTGCGTGCATGCAAAGTTGTTTCAGTGGTGTCCGACTCTTGGGAACCCTATGGACCGTAGCCCGCCAGGCTCCTCTGTCCATGGGATTCCCAAGCAAGAATACTGGAGTGGGTTGCCATTTCCTACTCCATTGTAAATAGGACCTCCATTAAATTTTCTTTCATTCCCTGTGGGAGTGCAATCTATTTCCTATAGAGACCCTGACTGAAAACAGATTTGTCCAAAAACTTTACAAAGCCAGAGGGCTAGTTTAAAATATACCCCCTCAGCGCATAGTACAGTGGCTGACACAAAGCAGGGTCTCAATAAACAACTATTAGAGAATGAGTAAATAAAATCTAGTTGGAATTTTAGAATGGTTTTATGGCTTTTAGAAAAGAAGGTCAGCAGGCAAGATTTCAAGTAAGGCAGAAATAGTTCTATGTCATCACTCATGGGTGGCAATAGTAGTTCTGTTTGGGAAATCAGAGAAATGTTATGCTTAATACTACACTGTTATATTACTGTATTATACTATTGCTATAGAATATTAATGTGCTTTGCTTAGTTGCTCAGTCATGTCTGACTCTTTGCGACCCCATGGACCTGCCAGGCTGCTCTATCCTTCCAAGGGAATTCTCTAGGCAAGAATACTGGAGCAAGTTGCATGCCTTCGTCCAGGGGATCTTCCCAACCCAGGGAGCAAACCCAGGTCTCCTGCATTACAGGCAGATTCTTTACTGTATGAGCCACCAAGGAAGCCCATATAATACTGATAATATACAATATAAAGTAGCATTACATCATATATTATTGATATATTATGAAATAGAAAAAGAGATTATAAGTGCCATGTTATTGCTGATTGCAACAAACTGTGGAAAATTCTGAAAGAGATGGGAATACCAGACCACCCGACCTGCCTCCTAAGAAATCTGTATGCAGATCAAGAAGCAACAGTTAGAACCTGACATGGAACAATAGGCTGGTTTCAAGTAGGGAAAGGAGTAAGTCAAGGCTGTATATTGTCACCCTGTTTATTTAACTTAAACGCAGAGTACATCACGAGAAATGCTGGGCTGGATGAAGCACAAGCTGGAATCGAGATTGCCAGGAGAAATATCAATAACCTCAGATATGCAGATGACACCACCCTTATGACAGAAAGCGAAGANGGGCTCCAAAATCACTCCAGAAGGTGACTGCAGCCATGAAATTAAAAAACGCTTACTCCTTGGAAGAAAAGCTATGACCAACCGAGACAGCATATTCAAAAGGAGAG
This sequence comes from Neotragus pygmaeus, assembly GCA_006410875.1. Classification (NCBI taxonomy): domain Eukaryota; kingdom Metazoa; phylum Chordata; class Mammalia; order Artiodactyla; family Bovidae; genus Neotragus; species Neotragus pygmaeus. The sequence continues at coordinate 164,582 of SJYV01021110.1, read as the reverse complement.
ACATTACTTTGCCAACAAAGGTCCATCTAGTCAATAAATAATGGTAGTCATTCTAAAATCCCACTTTATGGATATAAACCATATATTAAATGACCAAACCTTGAAGAAATGAAAAAAATAGTATAGTACTTTGTGTTTGGAATAAAGTTATCTTTTTCAGTTTAAAGATTTCTCTTTATTCTGAGACGATATTCAAAGGAGTTTAATTTTGGTTTTTTGTGTAATTGATTGTGTAAATGAACATTTTGTACATGTTTTCATTTTTCTCTAATAGCTGGTTTCTATCTGCAATGTTAAATCTATATCCTCTTCCTTAATAACAGTTCAGTTGAGTATATAACTTATAACTAACGGCTTTACCCCACGTCTCCTTCCCTTTTCTCAGTTCAGTGTTAGGACCTGTGGAGCTGCTCAGTGGCCAGTGTGTAGGAGCTAGATTGGGAAGAGGGAACAGTCTATTCTTTTATCCCTTCTCTCCCCTCTCTTCTTTAGGTTCTGCCTGCTTCCACACTACAGCAGAGTGGAAGAGTTAATAAAAAAAAAAAGAAAGCCCTGTTAATATAACTGGGCATTTAATTGCAGTCCTCTGAGTATCACTGCTTCTCTAACAGAAAGAGACTAGATATTGATGCTTTCTCTAAGGCAGGTGTCCAAATGGTGGCTCTCTTCTTAGGGATAAGCACGAGCTTTCACTGGGAAACAAAATAAATTTTCTCCTCTCCTCAGCTGCCATTCCCATTGGTACACATTGAAACTCTTGTTGGTAGGGTCCCCTTGAGCAAGTCTATTCTTGTGATTGAAGTAAAAATGAGATGGCTCAAGCCACAGTGCATTTATCCAGAATAAGTTCAAGGACTCTTGTTAACCCAAGTAATTAAGGTTAAGATGCTTTGCTGCTGTCTCTTCTCTCTGCCCTGATATCTTTCTCCATTTCTCCTCCCTAGCTCAAGAGACATAGAGAACAGATCAGAAAGGGACCAGTGTTCAAGAATCTACCTTCCAATGCAGGGAATGGTGGTTTGGTCTCTGGTCAGGGAACCAAGATTCCACAACTAAGTACAACTTGAAAGTCAGTGTACCGCAATGAAAGATCCCACATGCCACAACTAAGACCCAATACAGCCAAGTAAATAAATTCATTAATTTAAAAAAATGGTTCAGGATGTCTTCTGCATAGATGATCAATGGAGAAATGAGATACTGTCTCAGTTGTTTATCAACATCTTCCAGACCCAAGCCAACCATTCTAAACTCTGCTGTGTGATGTGCAGGCTGAGACATTGCAAATTGCATTTCACAAACTCTCCCTGGCTAGCTTCCTTTAGATGTTAACAACAGGAAACATGAAGGGAAAGTGGACGAAGAAAATTAGAGAGAAGGAACTCTCTCCCTATTTCAGTAGCATAGGCAACCCTGGTCCTCCATCCTGGCATACCCTGAAGCAGCTACACGATACCCCATCAGATGTCTGCTCAGTAGCTTCAGAGTGATCCCTTGGTGATTCCAGCTCCTATGGTGGTGATCCCTCCTTTGCACCACTAAACCCACATAATAACACCATCCCTTTCTCCCTCTGCACTTGGAATGGTAGCTGCTTCACTAATCTTTGGATTATCTCCCTCGTCTGCTTTCATTTGCATCATTCATACTTATGTAATCAGTTTCTTGTATTAAATCACTTTTGTTTTCCTAAGGGCTACAGAAGCTGACCTTCTTTTCATTGAAAATATCCCACATCTCTAGAAGTGGTTCTTCAGTAGGTCAGTAATTCACTTCTCCAGCACCCCTTCACAGTCCATCCTTCCCTCACCCAGAGGCAGTTTACATGAGGATTGGGAGGCTGCTGGAGTGACGATGGATGTCAGGACCCACCTGGTTCCCTCTCAGAGGGAGTTGCCTGAGCACTTTTATACACAGCTCTCCTTGAAGAATGTGGGATATCTGGATGGCTCTTGGTCCTCTGTTTGGGATTACAGTCCCCATTTCTTTTTCAACAGAAGACCTACTCATCATTCTTTCAGATGTAAAAACGTCCATTTTTGAGATGACAATGTAATGGGACATGAGCATTTCTTTTTTTTGTATCAGTTTATTTTGGCTACATCAGGTCTTAGTTGCTGCTTAAGGAATCTTCACTGTGAGGAGCAGGCTTCTCTCTGGGTGTGGTGCGTGGGATTGATCAGTAGTTTCCCAGTGTAGGGTTGGTTAGTTGCCCCTTGGCCTGTGGGATCTTAGTTCCCCCACCAGGGATCTAACCCATGTACCCTGCTTTGGAATACAAATTCTTAACCAATGGGCCACCCATCGGGAAGTCCTAAGCATTTCTTTTGTTTCTTAATGGTCTCAATTGAGAGAGTTAGAAATTGGCAATTTCTATATCAATCCTCTAATTCTTTGGAAATTTTACTAATTCATAAACTACAATCCTGAATATTCATTGGAAGGACTGATGCTGAAGCTCAAATACTTTGGCCACCTGATAGAAAGAGCTGACTCACTGGAGAAGACTGATGCTGGGAAAGATTGAAGGCAAAAGGAGATGGAGTTTATATCTACTGATCCTCATCAAACTTTCAGAAATTCAGGGCTACTGTGCCTAATTATGTATGATTTGGGATTTGACTGTTTGGAAGAGACAAATGCGCTTCCTCCCCAAAACCGTTATAATGGGAAACAAATAATAGAGAGCAAAAAATGTTGATCAAAAAGATATATGTAATCCAAAAAGATATTCTATCCAAAAAGATATTCTATGTAAAAAGATATTCTATGTAAAACTTCTTAAAACTATAAGCACCCAACATTTAGATGTAGCCATTTCTGGGAGAGAAATATCCGTTTAGTGAGGCAGTAAGCATCAAAGATTTTGAGATAAAAATTGAAAAGTATTAAAAATTAATATGAACTTAAATCATTAGCTAAACCTGAGAGAATTATAAGTAACAGAGAGATAATGGCANGGGAGAGAAATATCCGTTTGTTTAGTGAGGCAGTAAGCATCAAAGATTTTGAGATAAAAATTGAAAAGTATTAAAAATTAATATGAACTTAAATCATTAGCTAAACCTGAGAGAATTATAAGTAACAGAGAGATAATGGCATCCTTTAATAGTCATCAGATTGCAAAGTAGCTAGGCTAAATTCTACTCTGAGTAAAATATCTTTCCCAAACAGCCACTTAAAACCAGTTTATACTATAAAATGTGTTCTTTCTAATTTGCTAATAGAACACAAACTTGAAATCAATACAGATGCTGACAAAAAAAAAAAAGAAAGAAACAATTCTTATAATACAATTTGTTTGGATGAATGTTAATTCCTGACAATAATAGAACAAGAAAGTAACAAACAATTCCCATGTTTCCACTTGTATATATCTTAATGGGATTATTAGTGAGTTTCTCTCCATTAAAAAGTGTCTACATGGAAAATTTTTCAAGGGCTGAATTATTTTTCCTATTTTAAAAAAAGTAACTAGTACACTGATTAAATTTTTATAGTTTAAAATGTAAAATGTCATAAGACAGTATATAAATTACTTTGTTTTTCATCCATTTGGGGTTCCATTTTCAATAAGAGAGAAAGAACAAAGAAGTTCTATATTCAAAGGAAAAAATCAAGCCATATATTTAAATAATGAACAATTTGATATTGTAAGCTCTGTCAACATCTGAGGGTTTGCATCTCTGAGTTATCATTGTACCAAAGTGATGATGTGATCAGGGAAGATTTAGAAAGGGTGAAGGGATTTTTCAGCTCATTTCAGTGTAGTTCAGTTACTCAGTCGTGTGCAACTCTTTGTGACCCCATGAATCGCAGCATGCCAGGCCTCCTTGTCCATCATCAACTCCCAGAGTTCACTCAAACTCATGTCCATTGAGTCAGTGATGCCATCCAGCCATCTCATCCTCTGTCGTTCCCTTCTCCTCCTGCCCCCAATCCCTCCCAGCATCAGGATCTTTTCCAACGAGTCAACTCTTCGCACGAGGTGGCCAAAATATTGGAGTTTCAGCTTTAGCATCAGTCCTTCCAGTGAACACCCAGGACTGATCTCCTTTAGGATGGACTGGCTGGATCTCCTTTCAGTCCAAGGGACTTTCAAGAGTCTTCTCCAGCACCACAGTTCAAAAGCATCAATTCTTCAGTGCTCAGCTTTCTTCACAGTCCAACTCTCACATCCATACATGACCGCTGGAAAAACAGATGTGTATAAGAGACAGGAAAGGGACCAGTGTTCAAGAATCTACCTTCCAATGCAGGGAATGNAGTTCAAAAGCATCAATTCTTCAGTGCTCAGCTTTCTTCACAGTCCAACTCTCACATCCATACATGACCGCTGGAAAAACCATAGCCTTGACTAGATGGACCTTTGTTAGCAAAGTAATGTCTCTGCTTACTCTCTCTAAAATGAACCATAGAAAGTCTATAGACAGTTGTAAACGGCCAGTATGGATGAAAAACGTTTAACTCAATTAAGTGTTTTCAGGGTACCTGTTCAGGCTCAAACTGAAATATTTTAATTCCACCTTCAGTGCTATTTAGCAACTTCCATAAACCTATCACAGCTGTTCTAGGACCCCAATTAATGTTACCAAATTTCAATGATGGTATAAAAANAAAATGTTTAACTCAATTAAGTGTTTTCAGGGTACCTGTTCAGGCTCAAACTGAAATATTTTAATTCCACCTTCAGTGCTATTTAGCAACTTCCATAAACCTATCACAGCTGTTCTAGGACCCCAATTAATGTTACCAAATTTCAATGATGGTATAAAAAATTAAATTGCATCTATGATCCAAAATTCCCATTTCCATCCATCATGAATATTGACACTTCTTTTCCACCAGTTTCCCATGAGAAGCAACAAAAACCATTGAGCACCTGCTGTGTGACAAGAGACTTGCTAGCTGCTGTGGGTAATACAAGATGAATGACGTAATCCTTGACCTTAAAATGCCCACAGTCTAGTCTTCAGAGAAATGAATCAGTTATTATTCACTCTACAATACATAGTCATCCTTGGCATGGGCCAGGCTCACAGTGCAGCGAGATGATTGCTATGACAGGAATAGGATGGGTTCATTAGGTGAACAAATGAGTAAAGATCACCTCTATGGGCAAAAATCATCAAGGAAAGCTTCAAAGAGGAGGTTCCAGGCTTTTACAGGCACTCCAACTAAGGAACAAAGAAAGAAGTTCTTCTATTCCCTCTCTCTGCATTTTCCAGAATGACCTTTTAAAAATGCAAAATTCCAGACTTCCCTGATAGTCCAGTGGTTGGGAGTCCACCTCCCAGTGTAGGGAACACAGTTTCCATCCGTGCTCTGGGAGGATTCCACATGTCACATGGCAACTAAAACCTTACATCAGAACTACTAAGCCTGTGCTCTAGAGCCTGAGAGCTGCAGCAGCAGAGCCCACGTGCTGCAGCTACTGAAGTCTGCTCACCACACAGGCTGTGCCCCACAAGAGAAGCCACGGCGCGCACTGCAACTCGAGAGCAGCCCCTGCTCCCTGCAAGGAGAGAAAGCCCGCTCGCAGCAAGGAAGACCCAGCTGCAGCCAAAAATAAAAATAAATGAATTTATTTTAGATGCAAAATTCCTTATATTACCTCCCTGCTTTTCACTCCTCATGGCTTCCTGTAATATTTGGGATAATATAACACATCAGTGCTTTCAGATCTGGTCCCAGCTTGCCTTTTCAACCTCAGCTTCCTATGTTGGCTGCTACTGGCTCCTCCACCTTATCCCACACCACTGTCCCCTTTAATTCATTTAGCTTCAGCCAAAGTGCATTTAGGGTTTACTAATATGACTTCCCTGCCGTGGGAAGGATTGTAACCATCCATTTTGCTTGACTAACTCATTCCTCAGCCTTTAATTTACATATCATTTCATCAGAAAAGCCTTTTCTGACTTCCCCTACATGTCACAAGGTCTTATCACATCATTATTTTTTTTCCTTATTTACACTATTCATTAAAGTTCTATATTTATTTGTAAGAATGCATAGTTCACAGAAGCTCATTGTGAATATTTCTAGTCACTTTACTCCCTGTGCAGAGCAATCAGTATTTACTGGAAAGCATTTGAGTGGATAAAATAGGCATGCTCTCTGCCTCTCCCTGGATCCACTAAAACTGTGATAATCCAAAGGCAGCAGATAGGAGTTGGGGAAGAGACAGAAACAGAATGCCTGGTAAACTACAAATACCAGCTAACAAATAACCAATATTGACAGGAAATACATTCTTACTCTTGTGATTGGGACACCATTGGCTTTGTGTTAGGCACATTCTATGGGCTTCCCAGGTTGTGCTAGTGGTAAAGAATCTCCCTGCCAATGCAGGAGACATAGAGAGGTGAGTTTGATCCTTGGGTCGGGAAGATCCCCTGGAAGAGGAAATGGCAACCCACGCCAGTATTCTTGCCTGGAGAATCCCATGAACAGAGAAGCCTGGCAGGCTACAGTCCATAGTGTCACAAAGAGTTGGACACGACTGAAGTGACTTAGCGCACACGAAGGCACATTCTATGATATCTAAATACAGCATACCATGTAATTCTCACCGTTATTTTTGCCTCCATTTTACAGGTGAGAATTCTGAAGCACAGAAAAAGCAAATGACTCATCCAAGCTCACTCATCTAGGAAAGGATAGAGACAGATTTCACACCTAGGCACTATGCCTACAGAGTTCACACAGTTAACCATTATCCTCTGTTGCCTCTTGGAAGCAGCAAACAATTATTTATTATAGAACAAGCAGCAAATGAAGATGGTTTAGGACCAAAATACAGAGGATAATGGGGCATTAAAGTGGGATCTCAGGACAAGAAAAAACTCATATTTTTTAAAATAATGAAACAAAAAAGAGATAAGATTTTGCTGTTTGTAGAACATATGGAGCCTATGAAAAGCTACTCTTTTATGTAATCTCATACAAATTTACATCAAATTAAAAAACTTAAGCTATACAACAACTGCAGATCTAAAACAGCTAAAATGGCATAATAATTTGCCTCTGCTTTCTCTTGTGCTTGAGCAAGGATTCACAAGTATTTTCTTCTTCTAAACTAGGTCTTTGCTTTAGTATCTGAAAATAATTTTAAGTTAATACAGAAGACTCTTGATGTTGGTTCCCAAATGCTATATCTCTTGGTTTTTTAGAATTGTCCATCAGTATAATGTTTTTCATACATGTTTTGTGTGACATGTAGGAGATTCTGATTTTGATCAAAGTCTTTTTTAGGCTCAAAGTCCCCAAATATTTACATGAAAAGAAAAAACGTGAAAGTACTAGTCATTCAGTCATGTTGAACTCTTAGCAATCCCATGGACCGTAGCCCACTAGGCTCGTTTGTCCATGGGATTCTTCAGGCAAGAACACTGGAGCAGATTGCCATTTCCTTCTCCAGGGGATCTTCTTCATTGAACCTGGGCCTCCCATATTATAGGCAGATTCTTTACCATCTGAGCCGTCAGGGAAGCCCCCAAATACTCACACACTCATCATCAATGTAAAATTCTTCTTTTCTTGGGAAGAAGATTGAAGTAACAAAGCTCATTATTATTTTAAACAAGCAGGCACACACAAAATTTCTGTGTGCTCCTTTCTCAGAAATACAAATACCACATCATTCAGACTTCTTATGAGGAAGATGACAAAAAATGTGAAGAATCTTCCCAGGACCTCGAATAAACTAATGACATGATATTTACTGACTTAACTGAATAAATGGGATATTAACTCTGCCCATGATTACCACCTGTTTAGAAGCAGACACTTAATTTGAGGCCAAACAGTCTATTCCAGCCATACTGAAAGACTGGGGGTTCAGACTGAGGTGGGCATATGAAAAAAGAGGAAACCTTTCAAGAGCAGAAGGCTGAATATACCAGAGTGCTGTGTAACATTGTTTTGACAGAGCATAAAGGAATATACAGAAATATATTTACTGGTCTTTAACTATCATCCTATTCAGAAACTATAATTTCTTTGCTTATTTTTAAAGATGCAAGATGAGACTTCATCATAAGAATGGACTCATTCATGAATTTGAAAAGTTTAACATATCTGATATATATATATATATATGTGTGTGTGTGTGTGTGTGTGTGGAATGAATGAACAGACTGAGCAGGTAGAAGACAAAGATGCTGGCAGTCACAAAATCTTAATTTTTAACTATTTTATATTTGGAGTCCCCATGGAAGATTTTATTTGACAAGACATTCTATCAGTTAGAAAAGCTTGAAAACCAGTACTGTCTATAATGCCCCTCCCTGATCAGTTCCTTAAAGCAGAGGTTTTCGAAGTTTACTTATTCAAGTATCATTTTGTAACACTTGCCATATGGGGTTCCCTCATTACAGAAAAGAAATATAGAGTCCTAAACAAAGTGATCTGCCATCCATTTAACGATGGCATAACAAGGACTAAAATTCTGGTAACCTGGATTTAGTCCAAATGTTGTTCCAATTACAGTGCTTACATTTGCTATCTCTAAATTAAAGGACTTTTTTTTTTTTTTCCCCCTGAGCTATCAAGGAAGCCTCCTCAAATCTGGGGAGAAATTTTCAGCCTTCTTTTTTTTTTTTTTTAAGGGCTTCATTGAATGCATTGTCAGAAAGGATGTTGTTTTTGTTTTGTTTTAGCAAAATTGTACTTATGCTTTAAAGATCATGCTAAAACACATTCAAAAAAGACTTCAGGACAAAGCAATTCATTTATGAATTCATATACCAATGTACTCAAATACTCTTATTCATTTACCAATTATCTAACAATCATTCACTGAGCATTATTGAGGGCCATGTATTGAATATGCCCTGAGAATACATCGATGAAAAGGCATGATCTCTGTCTTCAAGGATTATGCAGTCTAAGCAGAGTAGCAGAATGGGATTGAACAATTGATGTAAATAGTTACTGATACATTATTGAGATAGTAAAAGCAATCAGGGAGGTTATATAAGACTGCAAAGGAGGACCAGGAAAGGATTCACAGAGAAGACAAATCAGAAACGTGCTCTTATAGGATAACTAACATTTTATCAGGAATGTAAACGACGGTAGTTAATTCCCAAATAAAACAAAACTTTCTCTCACTGATCTTCAGCTACTAATAAGAGCCCAGTGAATGATTACAGAATGTTTAATAAGTCATTTGATTCTTCTAATCTTGTATGTCTAGGAGCAACCCCACATCCAAGGAGCAGTGGTTGTGGCGGGTGCAGGAGGGCTGAGAGGAGCTAGTCAACGTTCAAGGTCAGGAGGGGCAGCTGTGAGGAGATACCCCTCGTCCAAGGTAAGGAGCAGTGGCTGCACTTTNAATGGAGTAGCCATCATGGTCAACAAAAGAGTCCAAAATGCAGTACTTGGATGCAATCTCAAAAACAACAGAATGATCTCTGTTCGTCTCCAAGGCAAAACATTCAATATCACAGTTATCCAAGTCTATGCCCCAACGAGTAATTATATACATACAATACATAAATTGGTCTGGAAAAACCAACATGCAGTTGTAAGCATGAATGATGCTCTGGCTAGCCATAAAAGAAAAGAGAAGCATTTCTTCTTAATCTCTTTGCCCTTTAGAAAGTTTGGAAAAGAAACGGTTCGTCTAAATGATCTAATTATTAGTTCTACCTAAGTATTGAGTCATTTCAAGGTATTAGAACATATTTCTCTTGACATGGCTTTGTTATTTTTTCCCATGCAATGGAATAAAAGAAGCAGGAAAATAATTTAAGATGTATTTATTAAAAATANTCTAAATGATCTAATTATTAGTTCTACCTAAGTATTGAGTCATTTCAAGGTATTAGAACATATTTCTCTTGACATGGCTTTGTTATTTTTTCCCATGCAATGGAATAAAAGAAGCAGGAAAATAATTTAAGATGTATTTATTAAAAATAAAATGTTCTCCTTCAGTTCCTGTCAGATCCCAAGGTCCAAAGACACAGGTGCAGACTTTGGATCCAGTGAAGAGCCAAGAGAAAGATTCAGAGCCGGGGCAGAGGGTTGGAAAATTCTGGGAGCCAGCTGAGCTGTGTGGGAAGGAAAGTCTCATAAAGGACAAACAGCTGTTGGAATCAGATGGCAAAATCTCAGAAAAGGGAGCCAAAGGAGACCACTGCTGATGAAACAGGCTATGGCTGGTTTCTTGAGTAAAAGTTCAGTTCAGAGGTCTGTGAAAGCTTAGATGGAAACTGTTAGTTTGATATTTGAAGGCTGGGAGACTGAGATCTTCAAATATAGCAACTGTATTTCTTCTGGGTCTCAAAATACACTTAAGCAACTTTTATAATAACTGGTACTATATGACTTCCCTGATAGCTCAGGTGGTAAAGAATCTGCCTACAATTCAGGAGATTCCAGTTTGATTTCATGGTCGGGAGNGCAACTGTATTTCTTCTGGGTCTCAAAATACACTTAAGCAACTTTTATAATAACTGGTACTATATGACTTCCCTGATAGCTCAGGTGGTAAAGAATCTGCCTACAATTCAGGAGATTCCAGTTTGATTTCACGGTCGGGAGGCTCCCCTGGAGAAGGGATAGGCTACCCACTCCAGTATTCTTGGGCTTCCCTTGTGGCTCAGCTGGTAAAGAATCCACCTCCAATGTGGGAGACCTGTGTTTGACCCCTGGGTTGGGAAGGTCTCCTGGAGAAGGGAAAGGCTACCCACTCCAATCTTTTGCCCTGGGGAAATCCATGGACTGTATAGTCCATGGGGTTGCAAAGAGTTGGACATGACTGAGAGACGTTTTCCCTTTCACTACATGAATTCTACATAGTATTGTAGAAAGCCATTAATCTCAGTTTAGTATTCAAGAGCTGTAAGAAATCAAATGATGATTAATAATATTATTTTGTGTTCATTTATTTTAAGCACAAAACAAAATTCCTTAACATTCATGAAGAGAAAGGACATGTGCTTAGGTTAGCAGCAATGACTATGTTTCTCATCTATATGGGACACTAGGCTGAGTGGAAAGAGGTGAGAGACAGAGACTTGATGGCAGTGATCTGATTTTCAAGCCATTAACAGGATTTAATCTGGTTTTAAAGGTTTTTAAAAAAATCTATTGGTCGGATCTATTCAGTAGTTCCAGCCTGTGATTAAGTATGTATTGGTTAGTCACTGAATTTTAGATATTTACATTTTGTTGATGGAGACAGTTGTTTTAGATACTTGGTCTTCAATCTTTATCATCTAATTTTTTGTTCTAATTTGAGACATCCTAAAAAATAATTGGGCTTCCCAGGTGGATAGTGGTAACCTTCTTGTCAATGCAGGAGACATGGGTTGGATCCCTGGGTCACGAAGATCCCTCGGAGAAGAAAATGGTAACCCACTCCAATATTCTTACTTGGGAAATCCCATGGACAGAGGACTCTGGTGGGCTATAGTCCATGGGGTCGCGAAAGCGTTGACATGTCTAAACAAATAATTTCCTATTTTCTTCAAAGTGAAATAGAGGATTGAAGTAGGTGTTCCAGCGATTTAAATTTTGTGCTTTTACTGAATTGCCTAACATTTTAAATTACTTTTTTCTCTTCTTTGGCTTCAAAACTGGTGCATATAACTTTAAGAGAACTATGTGTTTTATCATTGAATCTTTTTTCTTATCTAGCAAGTGGGCTCTATACAATAAAAACATCAATTGTACTGCCAGATAATCTTTCTTGGCATTTTATGTCTATCATTTTTCTCTAATGATTTTGATTATTTTGTGTTTTTTCTCCACATTCACAATTACCATCTTTCACCTGTTATCCAAGGCAGTAATTTAAATTTTTATGGGATATCTTGTTCTTTGCTGTTCTAATTGATTTACTTGATACATAATGGTACTTTTAAATGCTCAATTTATCATCCTATCATTTAAAAAATAATATATCTGAGTTCAGATTTATTGAATCACTTTCATTAAGTTTATTTATAGCTTGAACTTCTCAAGGGCAAGTTTCTTCTATTCCTTGGGTAATTTTTCTGCACGGTACAGTGTTTCCATTCTTTCTGCAGTGTTTTCCTTTATTTTTATGCCTTTTCCTTATTCCTATTCTGATTCCTATTCTTTTCTCTCATTTCTTTTCTTTTCCGTGCAGAAAATATACATCACTTAAAAAAAAATCTACCATATTTTAAGAATGGGAATTCTCCAGACCAACTATTTGTTTCAACGTAGTGTAGGTAAATATTTCTTGACTCTAGGGGTGATATTCAACAGGTTAACTGAATACAAGTACAACAAAAAGTAGAGACAAAATCTCTGCTCTCAAGGAAGTCAAGGTACACTGGGGCACACTAGGGATCGAGACTATACATATCACATCTCTGGGGGTGTAGAGTGAGCCCACTGAGAAGGTCCCTGTCTGATCACTCATGGGATCCTTTCAAATGTTTTATATTCTAGACCACTCCCTGAAGGTGGGGTATAACCCATTCTCACTGGCTATGACAAATTCTCTCAGTTTAATATAGCGCCCTGGAAAATGAAATCAGGCATTGTACCCTTCCTGCCTTTGCTGAGATTCCAGAATGGTTTATAAATATTTCTATTCTCATATTTTTTCAATATTTCTTCCCAACACTGCTGCTCTCTACTCAAACTGTTAGTTTTCTTTCAGATAGAGGGGATGGGTGAAACTTATCAATCTTGTCAACTCACTTTCTCTCTCCAGTGTTTCATCAAAGTGATAGGTGCTGGGTAAGGAGCTGAAGCTCTTTCATCTCTCTCCAAAGACTGACTCTGACCTTCTCACTGTTTAGAAACTGCTTGTGGATTTTGACAGTTTTGTTTAGTTTTCAGTAGCTCTTGGGAGGAGTTTCTGTGACCCAGATTCACTCTGCCAATTCTATTCAGAAGTCGATCTTCAGTTCTTAAATCTATAGGTATCCAGATTTTTCTTCTGTGTCCAAAAAGATTGACAGTGGTTGCCTTTCTCTAGGGCTTCTCAATTTTATCTTAGCAATATTTTTGAGGCTGTACTCAGTATAGGTATCAAATCTTATTTTCCTTAGTGTAGAACTTGTGTCTTGTTCATCTTTTCAACTTCAGTCCCTAGCCAGAGGTTAGAACTTACTATATGTTTATTAAATGTTTGCTGAATAGAGAGAGATGTTGGGGTGAACTGTAATCTTCCCATGCTCTCTTTTATCCTGATATCTTTACTTTTCATAAATAACTTTGTTTCTCAGGCCTCTCTCTAATCTCATTTCTGTAATTTTCAAAATTTCTCTTTAATCTTTAATAATCATTTGAATTTTAATCATTTTACTATTATTTTTGTAGTTATAAGCTACTGTGCTTCCTCTCTTAGGCATGTCTGACTCTTTGCGACCTCATTGACTGTAGCCCACCAGGCTCCCTAATCCATAGAGATTCTCCAGGCAAGAATACTGAAGGGGTTGCCATTTCCTCCTCCAAGGGGATCCCTGACTCAGGATCCAACTCAAGTCTCTTATATCTCTTGTTGGCAGGCAGGTTCTTTACCACTAGTGCCACCCAGGAAGCCCCTTTTTATAGTGAAAGTCACTCTGTAGCCTGCAAGGCTCCTCTGTCCATGGAATTCTCTGGGCCAGAATACTGGAGTGGGTAGCTGTTCTTTTCTCCAGGGGATCTTCCCAATCCAGGGATTGAACCAGGGTCTCCTACATTGCTGAAACTCCAGTACTTTGGCCACCTCATGGGAAGAGTTGACTCATTGGAAGAGACTCTGATGCTGGGAGGGATTGGGGGCAGGAGGAGAAGGGGATGACAGAGGATGAGATGGCTGGATGGCATCACCAACTCGATGGACTTGAGTCTGAGTGAACTCCAGGAGTAGATGATGGACAGGGAGGCCTGGCGTGCTGCGATTCATGGGGTCACAAAGAGTTGGACACGACTGAGTGATTGAACTGAACTGAACTCCTACATTGCAGGCAGATTCTTCACCAGTTGAGCTAGCAGGGAATCCCTGTGAGTTATTAATTTAGTATAATAAAAGTTGTAATAGGGAAAGCTCCTGGCTGCTCGTCTTGTTCAGTAACCTCATTGCAAGTGGCTGTTTCCAGTTATGTATATGTGCAGGTAATGTTTTGGGATGGAGTCTGTTATATTAATTCCCACAAACATCTTTCACACACCTCCCACAGAGCAGATACTCAATAGTTTTTTCCTAAAAAAAAAAAATCAATTACATGACATATTTCCCAGGGAAGCTTTCTATTCCTTTTTATTTCTACTGGTTCTGCTTCTCTGAATGTGGAACATCAAAGCTATATATATATATGTATATATATATAATTATATATGAAAAATATAATTTATTAAAATATACTTTAGTGAATAGTTACAATTATATATCAGCTGGTTATTTCCATTTTCAATACATAAACATAATTACTAATGGAACACAGTGAACTGGAGAACAGCACTGTCAGGAGTCATGTAACGCAGGCAATCCTTAGTTATTCCAGGGGTGTTCTCTACATCTCCCTTCCTTTCTATCCTTGTTATTGTCCTCATTTCTTTTGGTCATTTTACTGCTCACTTTACTTACTAGCTGGGTTTCAATTATTGATAGAAAACCAGGCTGCTACAACCTGAAAAATTTTCTAGTCTATATCTGTGTTCATCAAATTTCAATATACATCCTTTTTAGTCACAGAAATATACATCAAAACAAGCTCCACAAATTCTCTGTAATAGAAAATCCTATGGGTATCTCAATGACACACATACAGAAAAGATATTTTCATCTTTTTCGGGGAACAGATTGAATATGATTTTTGCCATGACGCTAAATATTCTTATTAAGTTCTTCTTAAGGTTTAATAATTCCTCTATAGCTCAAATCTTTCAAGGGAGAACCATTTTCGATGTTACTTCTTTTTAGGTGTAGTGTTCATCCCCCTTTCCCTTACTTCCTTCAGTCATTGCTGTGGTCTCCCCACCCCTGCTGAGAACAGCTGCTTTCTGACCACCGGCTTCCTCTTTGGCAGCACCGGCCAAGGGAATAGTTCAGAGAACAGTGGGAAGGAAGCCTAGGGTGTGGCTGGACCTCCATGTGGAGCCAGTGAATGACACATGGAGCTCTATCCACCACCCAAACTCAGTCTCTGAACTCCAACTATTACCTTCCTGATAATTATACCCACATTTACACTCTAGCACTAATTTTACCTGAGAGTAGGTCATCTTACATACACATAGAATCAAAGATAATTGTAGCGAGAAGAAGCAGATTCCACTCTGCCTCACCATATGTTATAGATGATGAAACCTGAGGTCTGCTAGAATGTTTGTCCTAAAGTCAAACAGCAAATTAATGACAGAGCTGGGCATAGTATCCAGGCCTCTCTTCAACTGGTCCCATGCTGTCTTTAAAATCACATCTTATGGCATCCATTAAACTCAGTGATTCAAAACATAATTTATGTTTTCTCTAATAACCAGTTTCTCATTTACACTTTTTCATGTTATTGACTTCGTTATTCTCATATGTCCTCTATTATGTTTTTCTTCATATACATAATTATCTACCATGTCTGCTAAGTTATTTGCTTATACCATATTTTACTTTTCTTTCTTTTTCAGTATCACCTTCCCATATGTTCTGGGTATTTTATGCTTATCTAAGTGCAGAATTGTCTTCTTTTCTGTCCCTATTTCTGGGTTTTATATTTGATTCGTATAAAAATATCAGTATAATCTAATGTCTATTATGTGCCAGGCACTGTGAATACATGACAAGCCTTTGTGTAATTAAGGAAGGAAAAACACATTGAAGATCACAGACAAAGACAATTTCTCTGCTTTCTTCCCTCCCAAGGTGTCTCAAATGCATTCCATTTAGGCTTTTGATCCTACTACACTACCTAAACTGCACTTGACCTGATCATGCATGACCTGACCTCCACGTTGCTAAATCCAATGGCCTTATCTCCGTTTTCATCCTATTGACAGTTTATCATTTCACAAATGTTATTGAGCAAAATTCCATGTGCCAGCTCCATTTCAAGACTGGGGCTAGAAAAGTAAACAAAGAAATAATAAATTCCTGCCCTTATGGAGTTTGCATTACATAAGAATTATTTGAAACAGTCGATTATACTGTCTTATTAATTCTTGCTCCTGGAATATGACTTTGTTTCTCCTACCTTCTGTTTGTCAATTTCACTTGCTGCTCAAGATTCATGTTCTCCATTTCTAAGCAGAGGAGAGCCTTAGTTTTTATTCCTTAGGGGCCTCTTCTCTGTTCCTTCATCTGCATCTATTTAACAGGTAATATAACACAGTCCCATAGCTTAAAGTACTATCTAGACACTTCCCTCAGAGTTCTCTCAACTGTTTCTTATCAGTTAGTATTCCTTGACCACTCTACCCAAAAGTGCCCCTATCACTTTCCATCCTTTGACCCTATCATTATTTTTTCATAGGTCTTTTTTTTTAGCACTATTTCTTCTTACATAGCAATTTGCCAATTTATTAATTTCTTCCTATCAGAATAAAAGCTCTAGGAGGACAGGGACTCTGTTTTGTTCACCGTTAAGTCCCAAGTCCTCAGAATTGCACTTGGTAATATTAGGCACTCTGTAGAGATTTGTTGAAAGAATGAATAATCAAGGGCCAGAAGGGAGAGGCTTCTGGTACTATAAAAGCTATGTTTGACTTGGAAAGATCAGTGAAATTTCCCTGAGGGAATGATAATTAAATTGAGGATGGAGAGGCAACAACTAGGCAAACTGGGGGCATTCTACACAGTGAGAAGATGTGCAAAGGCCATATGTCAAGAAAAGGAATGATCAATATGAATAACAGAAAACAGGCCCATGTAGCGTGGAGCACACAGGGTGTTGGGGAGAGAAGAATGGGATGCGACTGAAGAGACAGGCAAAAAGATACATTACTCAGAACTTTGTAGATGAAATTAAATTTTTTTTAAATTTTAGAATTTATTCTAAAGCTAAATCTATTTAGGTATCTTAAGCATCTGAGTGACACAGTTAGAGTTGGATTTCATATTTACTCTGACTGATGTATGTAGAACAAACTAGAGATGGATAGAAATGAACATAGGGAAACTATTTAAGACAATACTGAGATGGTCTAGAAGAAAAATTATGATCATAGAGACTGGGATGTGTGATGAAAAAGAGAAATAGATGAATCTGAGAGCTATCTAAGAGGTATATGTGACAATAAGGAGTTAGATATGTGAAATGAATGAGGGAGAAATGCCAATAATGACTACTAGGTTTTTGGCTTGCCTTTCATTGAGACAAGGCGTTATACAAAACGACAAGGCTTACAGAGTGATGGAGGGAAGTACCTGCTTACAAGGTGATGGAGCTACCCATCAATGTCAATTTTGGACATTCTCAAATCTTTTTTGGGGATATGTGATAAAATATCTCTCAATCCTTATTTCTTTCCTTTTCTCCAAAAAATCACTCCAAAACCTTTTCACTTACTTGCTGTCTCCTCAAACCTTGTTCTATCCCAGTTTTTCCCCTTTCCAAACTTCTGGAAGGAAAAGTTATGTCTGGGATTTTTCATTACTCTCTGGTACACACCTAAGCTTAGCCTCATGCTATCTGGCTTCCTCACTGATCAATCCATTACCTCTTGAATTTATAGGTGTTGCTACAATGAATTCTGCATCTTTTCTGATCACAGTGTCTCTGTAATGTTCCATAGCTCTACTTTTTCCTGATTCAAATAAATGTTTGTCAAGGTTGTATCCTTGAGGGATCCCTTCCACTTCAAAATAGCAATCATCACCTTAATGCAGCAGAATCATTTTTCTGAGCTGCGGGTATAAATATCTAGCTACCTACTAAGGACCTTTATAGAGCACTGACACCTTCAACTTAGAGTCTCTGGAAGAGTCATCACCTTGTTAATATCTCCCAAACCAGATCCCTTGATTTTCCTTATTGTAATTATGGTTTCACCAATTTCCCAGCTTCTTAGGCTGAATACCTATCATGCTTTATTCTTTATGTCTTCATCTTATCCAATCAGTTGCTACATCCTACTGATTTTCTTACTTCAAATCTCTTCTGCAACGCATGTGTGTTCTCTAGTGTTTATACTATTCTAATTTAGACTTTCATTGTATCACATTAGGATTTTTAAAGAACACATTCTGACTTAAATTCTTGCTTTTGGTTTATCTTGTTATCTATCTTGCATATCTCTGCCAAATCAACCTTTTAAATATGATTTAGTCATTGTTAATTTTTATGTAAAAACTATCTCTCAAAGCCTAAAGAATGAATTCCTTAGCCTGGTGATTTCAGAACTTGGTTCAAAATAGCTTTATCCTCCTTTTCCATCTTCACTTCTTGATTTTTTCTTTGCAAAGACAAAGTCTTTTGATCCAACAGAACCAAGCAAGACCACTGGTTCTCTTTTCACCATTTGTGTTCATAAGTTTCAAAGCTTCCTTTAAGAATAACTTTCCTCTACATTTCTGCACATCAGCATTTTCCTCATCTTTTAGGATCTTATACACATCATATCCTTCATTGAAGTTAGGCACTAACATAAAACTTGCCATATCGCTAGGATTGTGGCCAACATACTCTAAACATGATAAGTAATCAAAGACTTGAGGGAAGTTAGGGATTGTTGTTAATAGCACAAATATGTGAAAAGAAATAAATTGGGCCTGTGAATCATTTATTTTGGGTCTTGGAATAGAATTCTTTATGGTGGTGGTTGTTTAGTCGCTAAATCGTGTCCGACTCTTGTGACCCCATTGACTGTGGCCTGCCAGGCTCCTCTGTCCATGGGATTCTCTAGGCAAAAATATTGGAGTGGGTTGACATTTCCTTCACCAAGAATTCTTTATAGGGAAGATTTATCTCAACTGCTAAACGAACTGCTTGGTGATCTATATGAACATTGATCAAGCCAGGGAAAGAGAAATCTTGCTCAAGGTTGCTTGAGTTATCAAATTAGAAAAGCACAATTTCCAATAATAAAATTAGAATAGCACTTCCTTTCAACCACCTCAGAAGCACCAGAGCCAAGCCTTGCCTGCTCTGGTTATACTCATTATGTTTGGCACTCTGGCTGTATTACCTTTCCAAAAACTACAGCACTACCCAAAAGATCCAGCTTGTGACTAATTGGCAATGTTTAGTAGAGAACTAATATATACTTGAACTTTGGCAAAGAGGAAAATCATGAACATTTTGGTCCAACTGATTTTCCATTTTGTTCTGGGAACAATTAGCCACAAACATTTTATATAGTTTCTAGGGTACCATCCAATGGCCAAATGTTTCTCTTCACATTGAAAGCGTATCATTCTTTTCAACATCATTGTTGCCACAGCCAAATTCCTGGGCTTACCTCACTTTGACCAAAGTTCCAAGAGAGGTTGATTTCACTTCAGGCACGTTCTTGATCTTTCTTATTGGGCAACCAGTGTGGTGTGATTAAATTGGTTCACTTTAAATGCACTGGAGTACTTTTGTGGAACCTGTCTGTTACTGAAATGAAGTATTTGCTACTAATGAGTTGTGTCCTATTAAAGACACAACTGGCTCTTCACTTATATTTTTTTAGAATTCAGATCTCCAGCTCTTTCCTACCTGAACTTCTATAAGAGTGACGGATTTTCTTGAGCTTGTATACTTTACAAACTCCAATATTTATATTGAAAACTATTATTGATTCATTCACAAAAATGTTAGTAAAAGCATCTGAATAATCTGTTGATATTTCTTTTTTTTAGACTCACATTTAGAAAGCATTTTCCCTTAAAAATTCCTTTGTAGCCATCATGAAACTTTTGTATTTGCATTGCATTTGTGTTATATATTTCTGACTTCAATTCTGATTGTAGCTGCCAATGGGATTTCATATACTTTTCTCAATCACTAGAATATAATTTGATCAGAAATGTGAAGGAAGATCGAAGTATAATTCTCTTTTTGGAGTTTAAGCTATGGGGTTTAAACTCTTTTTGGAGTTTAAGGGACCTATGGAAGGAAATTGACAAATGGGTGAGTGTAGATGGAAGTAGCAAAAGACAAATACACGTATTTTCAAACTATATGGGTCCAGGAATAAAAACTGGTTTTTGTTTGTTTGTTTTACCTTACCATCTTCCAGTAAGGGATCTAAACAAACTTTTGGAAGTGCATAAAATGATAGAGCACATTGAGTTAAGCTGAAAGAGATTTGAGGCCTCTATATAGTGTTTGGTGACATATAATTAGTGTTCCTAAAGGAAAACGAAGATCATGGCATCTGGTCCCATCACTTCATGGGAAATAGATGGGGAAACAGTGTCAGACTTTATTTTGGGGGGCTCCAAAATCACTGCAGATGGTGATTGCAGCCATGAAATTAAAAGACGCTTACTCCTTGGAAGAAAAGTTATGACCAACCTAGATAGCATATTCAAAAGNATGGGAAATAGATGGGGAAACAGTGTCAGACTTTATTTTGGGGGGCTCCAAAATCACTGCAGATGGTGATTGCAGCCATGAAATTAAAAGACGCTTACTTCTTGGAAGAAAAGTTATGACCAACCTAGATAGTATATTCAAAAGCAGAGACATTACTTTGCCAGACGTGCCTTTAAAACTATTGGGTTAACCAAACTGATAGCTGTTCGAACTTAGCATGATTCAGTTGGAGAATGTTTAACTTTTGGCAGCATTATGAATCCAGTGAAGGCTCTAAAATAGGAAGGAATATGCACTACAGTTATCATTCATAGCAATAGTTATTGTACACTCTGTAATATATAATAACATAGAATTCTAGCTTTTCCATGAGGATGTCTACTGAACACAATGCCCCAAACCATAGGAAACTTCTGAGCAAAGGAACACTATAACCCATAACGTTGATGCAACATGTCTGTTCTAAGGCCCCTCCAGCACAGCAGTCACATAATGTGAGGCCTGCTAGAGTGCATTAGGAGGATGTCCCTGTCCCTCCCCTGGTCAACTTTCAGTCAGATGTAGAGTTATCTGGATAAATATTTTCAGCAATAGCATGTGCCTTCCTTGGTTTCAATTCTAAACATACTTGATATTATGGAGCATTTTTATTTTTCAAGAAACTTTATATTTAGTTTTGTATTTTTTAGCAATTAGCTATAAATTCCCAATAGTATAAATATTAAGATGTGAAAGGCAAGATATTAAAAATAGAGTTCGCATAACATTTCACAGTTTTACAAAGCCCTTTCACATAGCAATCTCATCTAATTCTTTTCACCCCATTAGGTAAGAGTGTTCATGGTACCAGTCTATGGCCTTTTAGTGAGACAGTCAATTTCTAAGCAGGATGATTAAAAGTCCAGGGTCCCCAAGGAAAAGAGAGGGGTCTGGAGCTCTCAAAGAGGAAGGAGACAGGGGTCTGGAATTCTCAAGGAGGAGGAAAGGACAAACGTCTTTTTTTCTCTATATTCCTTAGTCTTAGTCACATAAAACGTTTTTTTCTTTAAAACTGATGATCATATAACAAACAACTCAGTTTAAACTCTCTACTAAGGATTATATAAAAACAATGTATCCTGCTTGAGGACAGTTTCTCCTTGAAAGTCGCTCAGTCGTGTCCTACTCTTTGCAACCCCATGGACTATATAGTCCATGGAATGCTCCAGGCCAGCATACTGGAGTGGGTAGCCCTTCCCTTCTCCAGGGGATCCTCCCAATTTGGGGATCGAACCCAGGTTTCCCAATTCTTGGGCAAATTCTTTACCAGCTGAACCACAAGGGAAGCCCTTCTCAAAAACCTTCTGACTAATCTTGATATCTTAGAATGTATACTGTGGGAGTGGGTCTGGTAAATCTTTCTGTTGTTAAGTTCTAATCCTGTTATCTTAAAGTGTAAATTGTGGGAGTGGGTCTATTAAGATCTTTACAACATTGAGACATTCTTTTGATTTATTGTAATAACCAATTTAAAAGGTATATGACTCCCTTGGTAACACTAGAAGGGGGCACTCTCTGTCCCCCTTCTGAAATCTATGTCAGAAGCTTGCTCTGTCCCTCTTCATACTTTAATAAAACTCTGCTACACAAAAGCTCTTGAGTGATCAAGACTGGTCCCTGGTACCAAAGATAAATCTTCTTCGGAGATCATGAATCCAACACCATTCACCGTAAGCTATTATTAGGAACTGGGCCACACAGCAGGATCATAAAAGCCAGTGATCACACTTTTGAAAGCCAGTCAACAACAGACATATACTAGTAACTATGCTTCTACAACAGTCAATCAATCATTAAGCAGTTCTGTGTTATTTTAGGTCTGAAAATACCTAAACTTCAAGCTTCTCAAAAATTTCATGAAATCAAATGCATGATTTTCTCAGAAAGGGCTGAGCCTTAAATGCAAGGCTCTCACACCCTTATAATAGTAAGAAATTCGGTATTTTATTTCAGATATTTAAAGGTAGTCTCTTCTCTCAATAAAGATGATAATTTATGGATACAGATTTGTTTTTCTTTTTTATGGTTTAAGAATAAATTCTCAGGAAAGTGACTATTAGGCAAATAGCACAATGACGTATAATGGCATGTATTTTCTCGAGTTATTTTGATTAACAATGCTGTCAGCAGTATATAAATATATCAGTGCCTTAACAATTTCAACAATACTGGATGCTATTATATTTTTAAATATCTTCTGACTTACAAGGCATACATTTCGAGTTTNATTAGGCAAATAGCACAATGACGTATAATGGCATGTATTTTCTCGAGTTATTTTGATTAACAATGCTGTCAGCAGTATATAAATATATCAGTGCCTTAACAATTTCAACAATACTGGATGCTATTATATTTTTAAATATCTTCTGACTTACAAGGCATACATTTCGAGTTTAAGGTAGTTTCAATGCTTAGTTTTAGATAAAGTTTAAGGGCACAGATTGACATGAGTAAAGACCACAAAGGATCCTATGGAAATGAATGGGGAAGATATAGGAAAAAATTAGGCCCAGTGTGGGTCCTATTGATCACTACAGGCAAAAAAAGCCAGTTATAATTTACAGGAATCAGCCAGCTCACATGCTTTTTTAAGCATGAGTGTTGTAAACTGGGGTCTCTGTGAAAGCAGATATCAAGTCTGAGATCAGAGTTCCAGGTCAATTTTTGGGAGCACTCTCAGGATCTATGCTCCTAAAACTCAGGAAAAGAAAGCAGATCTTGAAGGGGCAGAAGCTGAGTCTCAGTGTAGTTCCAACAAAGGTCTCAAACAAGCCTGTGGCTGTCCTGTACCCCACAGTGATCAGTCCCTGATGCAGGCTGCTCCAGGAAGGGAACAGAACTGTGCAGAAGGCAGATGACTGAGGGCACTTCCTGAGAGAACTGAGAGCCATTCATCAGTTCTGATGGAAGGTTTGCGATGGTACAGCACAGTATCCATTAATTTAAGGGAACTTTTACAGAGTTATAGGCAGGATTAAGGAAACTGACAAAGAATGGTTAGGCAGATGAAGATTAGCAACACTGGGGGATTGTCATCACCCCTCCACCAGAAAGGATAAGGAAGGGTACAGTGCCACTGAAATCTCATAAGAGAGTCAAGAATCAGGGACAATCTGGCCGTAGCTAAAGGAACACAGCCTCTGCAAAATTATGGTCTGGGAGGGAAGACGAGGGTAATAAACATCTCTGCTCTCTTCATCTTCCCTCTCCTCTTCCACTAATGCTTCCCAAGGAGCAAAATCACAAGATTCCAAAGGATAGGAGCACCAAAAAGGCAAACCTAGAGGTCAGCTTCCTAGAACATGGAGAAGAGCAGAGAATGGATTTGGAGGAACAAACAGAGAAAGCAAACAGAGAAAGCGTAGGCAGGGAAATATTTTACTACCCAGATTTACATTGTCTGGATGGCCACATACTCAGTCCTGACCTGATTCACTTTTCTTTAAATTCTGAGTCCTCGCTAGTCAAAAGTCAGCAGAGGTGTCCTCAGTGGCTGTTATCATAGGAGACTCATTCTGTCCAGGTATCAGAGTGAAATTGAAGCAGCATGGCTGGAGTTATTGTTCAGATTCTCTTTTCTGGTCAGATCTCAAATATAGCCATTGCATCACCTTCTCCTGTCTTGTAGTTTAATACTTGGGAAAATAGCATATACTAAGCTTGGGGAAGGCAAGCCAGCTGCATTTTTCCCTTTTGTCCTTCTATTTCAGAGTCCTTATACAAGGCAAGGAAGATACTCTGACCAAGAATAGGATTAGACCTACACTGGTCTATGCAAGCAGTGAGAAGAGAAAGATGGATACAACTAATCTGCAAGGGTAAATAGTTCTGAAGTCTGGTTAAGAATCAGTACTCTTCAAATACAGAGTGACCTTGAGTTAAAGTGGAATTGACCATTCCTTCTCCAGTTTCTTTCATATCCTTTGTACTCCAGCTATAAACACTGTACTTGATAAACAACTCCCTTTAAATCTTTCAATGTCTTTATTCATGCTTTTTCTGTGCCTGAAAGCCTACCTAACTGGCTTTCAGCCAATCTTCCCATTTCTTTTAAAATCCAGCTCAAACCACATTCTTTTTCTGTAGCTTTCACATTTCTGCTTCCCCTGGTCTGAATTAAATCTTTTCTCATCTGTTCTTCTGTAACACTCTTCAAACACATTTACTTTTTATTATTTATGCTTTGTCTGTGTTGATTTAGGAACCTAACTCTTTCTTTACTAAGCAGTTTATTTTATCTATATCTTAATCACATTCACTGCTGCTGCTGCTGCTAAGTTGCTTCAGTCGTGTCCGACTCAGTGCGATTCCATAGACGGCAGCCCACCAAGCTCCCCCGTCCCTGGGATTTTTCAGGCAAGAACACTGGAGTGGGTTGCCATTTCCTTCTCCAATGCATGAAAGTGAAAAGTGAAAGTGAAGTCACTGAGTTGTGTCCAGCTCTCAGCGACCCCATGGACCGCAGCCCACCAGGCTCCTCCATCCATGGGATTTTCCAGGCAAGAGGACTGGAGTGGGGTGCCATTGCCTTCTCCGATCACATTCACTAGCAGGTAGTTAACATTTGTTAAAGAAATGAATGACCAGGTAGTATTTCATATGAAACCGTGGCAAACAACAGCATACACTTGTGCTTGCTGCACAGGAGGCATGTGTTAGTTCTGGACCTGTCTGCCCTGGGAGCCCCTCTTCGCCCCTCCCTAGTTCGGGGTACATTTCAGGAGTATTGAACTTTGACTATATTTCCCAAGAAGCCCTGACGGATGGCTTACGGCTGGGTTCAGCCAGTAGAAACAATGATAGAAGACTGGAAGGCAAGAGGAAGAGAAAAAACAGTGTATCCGTTTTCCACATTTCAACTTCTTTATTTCTAAAATAATAATAGTTATCTCATAGAATATACATGAAGATAAGTACGAAAAGAGTTCAAGTAGTACCTGGCATATAGTAAATCCTCAACAAATTAGTTTTTCTCATTATTTAAGTATTTTCTAAAATTTTTCATAATGACTTTATACTCTTTGAAAACTTCTCTGTTAATTGTGTTAAGTTGAAACTGTTACACAGAAACATACTTTCAGACTATGATACCCAGCCATGAAAATATCTCAAATTTTATGAATAGAGACAATAATGATTAATAATTCTATATATCTACAATGTGTGATAAATTATAAATCTATTAGTCAACAGTTTTAAGATCATATATTTTGGGAACTCTGACCACTGATAACTTACATAAGTTACTGAAGAGGACTCTAAAGGGTTAGGGTTATGAACTGACACAAATTAAAAAATATATTTAATAGTAAAGAAAATATACACCCACTTTACTCTTCTAATTTAATCAATGTCAATAAAATTTTATAAATATATTATATATATGTACATATCTGTGAATACTGGCTTTGGTTATTTGACAAAATGGTAAGTATTTTTCATTGTGTTCTATGAAATTCATAAGAAAATTGATGATCCTAAACAACAGACACGTTTTAAAAGAGACTATGTTTTAGTTAATTGAATTTTTGTAAAGATGGACAGCATTAAATTATATAAAGAAATGCTTGTGATTTAAAAAAAAAAACATACTGTATACTGACTAGTAACGAGGAAATCCAGAAAGAAACTACAATCAAACAATTAGTAATCAATTAAGTTTAAAGATGGAGGTTTAGAATATACAATAAAACTTTAATCTATATTATCCTTTAAATCGAAAAAATTCATCCTGTCACTCCACCTTGTGTCAATTTCCAAACTATTTGTCCATAAAAATGAATTAACTGCAATAGGATGAAGATCAGAATATAATATAAAGAAAAATGAAAAAAAATTACAGAGAATCTCCTTGGATAAAGTGTGGAGAAGAAAATTATCAGAATTTGGCAATAATCTCTAGCTCCATTTGTGAAGTATCAAATCAAGTCAAGCCCAGCACACATGTGCAGAACTCAATGCTTCTATGAAAATAAGTCTTAGTCACTGATCTCATGAAAAAAATCTTGGTAACAAAAGATAATTGTTCATTTTCATATATTCAATTGAGTTCTTTTATATCAAATTCCTAATTAATTCCCCAAATATTTTTAAATGTCTTCCAAAAGAACAATTTAGGAAAGTTTTATGATAATCATTATGCTAATTGCTTCATACAAAATAGTTAATTTGGAAGATAAATGCTTTAAACTGATCATTAAAAAAAAACTAGTTTGTTGCCTCTTATCTCACACTTTATAACCCACACATCACACTTTACCATATTTATCTTCATTATTTTTTTGTAGATCATTCTAATGCTTAAAAACTCCTTATCTTACACTTCCTGGGGTCTATTTTGTTGCTCCTGACCCCCTTCCCCATACACACACATACAACTTCAAAGCCTTGTGTGTCTTTTTTTTTTTTTGAGTATAGTTGCTCTACAACGTTGTTAGTTTCTTGCTGTACAGCATAGTAAATCAGCCACACATATATCTCCATCCCCCTCTTCCTTGGATCTCCTTGCATTTAGGTCGCCACAGAGCATCAAGCAGAGTTCCCTATGCTATACATTATGTTCTCCTTGTTGCTATTCAGTCGCTTAGTCATGTCTGACTCTTTGTGACCCCATGGACTACAGCATGCCAGTCTTCCCTGCCCTTCACTATCTCCCAGAGTTTGCTCAAACTCACGTCCATTGAGTTGGTGACGCCATCCAACCATCTCATCCTCTGTCACCCACTTCTCCTTCTGCCTTCAATCTTTCCCAGCATCAGGGTTTTTTCAAATGAGTCAGCTCTTCTCATTAGGTGGACAAAGTACTGGAGCTTCAACATCAGTCATTCCAATGAATATTCGGGACTGATTTCCTTTAGGATTGAATGCTTTGATCTCCTTGCAGTCCAAGGGACTCTCAAGAGTCTACTCCAACACCACAGTTCGAAAGTATCAATTATTCAGCATTGAGCCTTCTTTTGGTGCAACTCTCACATCCATCAGTGACTATTAGAAAAACCATAGCTTTGACTAGACAGACCTTTGTTGGCAAAGCAATGTCTCTGCTTTTTAATAAGCTGTCTAGGTTGGTCATAGCTTTTCTCCCAAGGAGCAAGCATCTTTTAACTTCAGGGACTTCCCATGTGAGGCAGTGGTAAAGGATCTGCCTGCCAGTTCAGAAGATGTAGGAGACATGGGTTCAATCCCTGGATCTGAAGGATCCTCTGGAGAAGAAAATGACAACCCACTCCAGTATTCTTGCCTGGAAAATCCCATGGATAGAGGAGCCTGGTAGGCTACAGTCCATGAGGTTGCAAAAAGTTTATCATGTTCTCATTCAGTTCAGTTCACTAGCTCAGTCATGTCCAACTCTTTGCAACCCCGTGAACTACAGCATGCCAGGCCTCCCTGGCCATCAACAACTCCCGGAGTCCACCCAAACCCATGTGCATTGAGTCGGTGATGCTATCCAATCATCACATTCTCTGCCCTCAATCTTTCCAGCATCAGGGTCTTTTCCAGTGAGTCAGCTCTTAGCATCAGGTGGCCAAAGTATTGAAGTTTCAGGTTCAATATCAGTACCACCAAGGAACATCCAGGACTGATCTCCTTTAGGATGGACTGGTTGGATCTCCTTGCAGTCCAAGGGACTCTCAAGAGGCTTCTCCAACACCACAGTTCAAAAGCATCAATTCTTCAGTGCTCAGCTTTTTTTATAGACCAGCTCACATCCTCTATTTCACCACAGTGCTGTATATATGTCAATACTGATCTCCCAATCCATCCCATTCCCTCTCACCCCTTGGTACCCACACGTTTGTTCTCTATGCCTATGTTTCTATTGATGTCAAGGCCCTGTATTTTTTGCTGGAGTGAAAGGGACTTCCCTCTCTAAACTGTCAGTGTATTTCATTTGACATTTCTACCACCCACACAGAGCCCAGCATTTTCTACTTGGAATTATTATTTTCCCGTGTCCCCATCTGGAATGTGAGCTCTGGAAGAGCAAGGGCTTTCTATCATTGCACCAATACGTGGCACTGTGCTTGGCACATAGTAGGACCACAGTAAATATTTTCAAATGAATGAATATTCATAGATGAAGATGTGGATCCAGATACCAATGCTACAGGTGATTGGACAAATCATTTAATTTCATAAGACCTTAAACTATCATATCTCTAAGTGGGAAAAACAATCACATCTGTATTTCTTCTTCACAGGGATGTTGTCAAGGTTACATGAGATGATGTATGTGAAAGAATTTTCTTTACTTGAAATGTGATACACGAATGCTTTTATAATACTTTTTTCATATCCCTCCACAAAGCTTAACATACAGTGCTTTGCATGCAGTAAGTATTCAATGAATCATGCTGAATGGTTGAAGATTGGGGAAAAAATTCCACATCCATTATCACCTCCATTCTTTTCTCCTTTGAAAACTGTGAGGGCTAAATAGCTGCCTTTTTCTCTTTTTCTCTAGACATTAAGCAAACTTACCTTTACTTCAGCAATCTATTTATTGAGTGTTGAGGATTAGAGCTGCTATGGTTCTGAATTGTTAGTAACTCTTTGATCTAAGTACTAAGTAAAGTACAGTTAAACCTCCACTGTTCTTTCTTTACTTCCCATTGTCACAGTGAACCCAGTGTCAGCTGAAGCACCAACCTTACTGAGAGGAATCTCTCATAATCGCATTTTAAGCACTGTCCATTATTCAAGGCTAGGATCTATTTCTTGACTGTATTTTCATTATTTGTCATTAATTATTAACAATTATTCAATAAATTGCACATGTTATTTCATTACTCATAAACATAAGCATTCATTATTTCATTACTCATAAACAGTATAACTATTTTTCTAAAATGATTTCAGACAAAGCCTTAAATAATTTGTGCATAGGCAGCAACTTTTTAAAAAATTTACATTTTCTAAAATATGGCTAAATCTGGCCCAGATAAATCTTTAAAAACCGGGTTTGATAAGCAAAAAGAAATTGGACAATAACTTAATAGTATATATTTAAGGTTTCCCCATAAAATTAATCATGAAGCCAAAACAATTAACTATTTAGAAAATAATTTTTAACCTTGCCTATCCCTTTTTAAAAAGCATATTTGCATCTTAATACAACGCTCAACATTTTCACAAAAGAATCATACCCAGAGGGAAAAAAAACCTCTCCATATTGTATTTAGAAGAGAAAAATCATACCCAAACTTANTGGTATATATTTAAGGTTTCCCCATAAAATTAATCATGAAGCCAAAACAATTAACCATTTAGAAAATAATTTTTAACCTTGCCTATCCCTTTTTAAAAAGCATATTTGCATCTTAATACAATGCTCAACATTTTCACAAAAGAATCATACCCAGAGGGAAAAAAAAACCTCTCCATATTGTATTTAGAAGAGAAAAATCATACTCAAACTTAGGCAAAATTTCCTCTAGAGGTAAGATTCAGATGTTATGTTTCTCAGCAAGCATGGTTACAGGTTTTTTTTTATTGAAACTTACTATGGAAGTGTCACACAATTCAGCCAGGCTGACAGACACAAGAAAAGAGGTAGAATGAGGAACCTATTGAGTGGTCAGATGATGGAAGGCTGTGTATCAACAGATGCCTGTGTATCAACCCTTCAGCCAAACTAGTTAGAAATAAAAATAGAGTGCAAATTCTAATGACCCTGTGCCTGGCATTAAACCAACTGTTTTACATCAATGCTAACTTTCAGGTTGTGAAGTAATTTTCTTATTCTCTTAGTACACATAAAGAAACAGAAGCTTTGAGAAGTTAAACAACCTGACCTGGGTCCCAAATCTAGTGAAGGGATATGTCTTAAACCAAAAGGGCTGTTTAATCATCATCCTATATATTAGTTAGCAGTCAAACTAACAGACCAGTTTATAAATCATGAATAGGAATATTTTAGATCTTAATTCTCATCTGCAAGTCCTTGTTCAGCACCACAGGTCCAGGACCAACTCTGTCTTTAATTTGTGAAGATGTAAGGCAATAACCTCAGATATGCAGATGACACCACCCTTGTGGCANAGAAGGGGACGACCGAGGATGAGATGGCTGGATGACATCACTGACTCGATGAATGTGAATCTGAGTGAACTCTGGGAGTTGGTGATGGACAGGGAGGCCTGGCGTGCTGCGATTCGTGGGGTTGCAAAGAGTCGGACATGACTGAGCAACTGAACTGAACTGAACTGAAAGCTGGGAAAAAAAGAAAGTGAGAAAGATAGGAAGGTGTTTTCAAGGATTACAATCCTTGAAACAACTCTAGTTTTTCATCATACCAGTTATACCTCTTTATACCCATCAGACTGAAAAAAGTTAAAAAATTAGAAAACAGCAACTACTGGTGAGAATGTAGGAAAAATAGGAACTTTGTACTTTTCTGGGAGAGTCATTTGGTCACAACCATGCTGGAGAGTAATCCAAGAGCACTTGGTGAATTGGTTATGTGTGCTATATCCCCTACGATTAAACAACTCCCTCCATACTGAGTATGCCTGGAAAAACACACACACGGGTCACAAAGGTACATGTGCAAGGATGTTCACTCATCCCAAAGCATTGTTTGGGATAACCAGCAACTGTAGGGAATGGATGAATACTAGCTTCCAGCCTCTGTATAGAAGGTACTCAGAAAGAAAGGAAAAGATGTTGAATTAGGCAAGCTACAGCATCCACAAGTCACTTAAATCTGATTTAAACTGAAAATCTTAGATCACACCAGAGCAGGTTCTTTAGGAAGAACTTAAGAGAACACCTGACTTCTGGAATCTGTGCCAGATCTAATTAGATACTGTTTTTCTCCAAACAACAAACCTTTATACTGTGACTTCAAAAAAAGTAATGTAATCAGTACTTTGGTTTTAGTTATTTTTTTAATACAGGCTGTGAATTCTCTGTTCATTTTAAACAGTTGTGTTTATATTTTCAGAGCATGCTGCTGCTAGATACTGTACCACCTCCTTTATTAGTATCATTTTGTTTCGGTTATACAGAAAATGCATACTTAAAACTCTTCACAAGGTTTATGTCAACGTATCTCTCTTGTTTTTGTTTGTCTGAAGCTGTTTGTCTTCCAGGTTTCTCAGGAAAGGGCCATTGGATGGATATTCTCCAAGCTGTTCCATGTTCATCAAAATTTGTTGCTGCTGCTGCTACTGCTAAGTCGCTTCAGTCGTCTCCGACTCTGTGCGACCCCATAGACGGCAGCCCACCAGGCTCCTCCATCCCTGGGATTCTCCAGGCAAGAACACTGGAGTGGGTTGCCATTTCCTTCTCCAATNATACACACACACACATTCACACAAAGAAGAAGCATATAGGTAAAAAAAACAGGAAGAAAGTTCGGAAAAATGCAAAATTCATGGGACTTGGAGAAGGATGTGTACATTAGTCCAAGCATTTGGACTGGGAGAAAAATTGCCATAAAGTTTGGAATACAATGAATTGAGGGGAGGAACAGAGAGTTCTAAGTCATTGCTTCAAAAACCTGGGTCTCATTTTTATAGCTTGTTTTTTGGCTGCCCAAATGTTTGGGGGACTGCATTCAGCTTAAGAGATATGGCTGTGCCACTTAGGGTCATTTAGGCAGTCTTTTATAACTTTTCTTCACATGTCATTTTTGATCTTTGAGACAGGTTTTCAAAAAATAATGTGGATGAAACTCACTAATGTAATACATTGTAAAAGAAGCCAGATACAAAAGATCCATACTGTACAATTCCATTTTTTATAAACTAAGAAAACAGGCAAAATGATTGGATGATGTTAAAAGCTGGGCTTGAGTAGTGACGAGAAGGGGCACCGGTGGGTGTCTGGGTTTCTGCTAATGTTCTGCTTCTTGATATGGGTACTGGTTACAGGGTGTGATCAGTTTGTGAAAAATCACAGAACTGTATACTTACAATTTGGCATATATGTTATACTTTAATTTAAAAATTTTTGTGGGCTTCCCTGGAGGCTCAGAGGTTAAAGCATCTGCCTGCAATGTGGGAGACCTAGGTTCGATCCCTGGGTCAGGAAGATCCCCTGGAGAAGGAAATGGCAACCCACTCCAGTATTCTTGCCTGGAGAATCCCTTTAAATAGCATCAGTTGCTTTAAGAAAACATCAAGCAACTTCCCTGGTGCTCCAGTAGTTAAGATTTCACCTTCCAATGCAATGGGTGTGGGTTCAATCCCTAGTCAGGGAGCTAAGATTCCACATACCTTACGGCCAAAAAACCAAAACATAAAATAGAAGCAGTATTGTAAAAAAAATTCAATAAAATGGTCCACATCAAAAAAATCTTTAAAAAGAAAATAGCAACCACAGAGGTCTTGAACTTATTTTTTCCTAATTAGTGAAGTTGGCTGGAGTGAAGAAGTAGGAAAGGTTCTTGAGACATTCAGGCTTTTACTGCTCAATTATTCATTCATTTAATATATGTTTATTTAAGAATAGGGTCAAGAACTAAAGGCAAAGAGAGGTCCTTGCTCTCACACAGAGTACAGTCTGGTTAGATGGGGAGGAGATAGCTGTCAATCAAATAATCACTCCAATCAATTTATAAGAGACAGAACGGAGGGAGGAGGAACCATGGGGAAGTCTTCCTCTCTGAGACAAGAAGGGTGAGTGGCCCTTGGTAGAGGAATACAAAAGATTGGTTGTTACGTGGTGTTTAAATGTTAGGCTTAATTAGACCACTAGAGGGCGGCCACAGACAGGTATTTGCTGCAATTCCTAAACCGGTGGAGAACCGAGGCTAAAAGTTCTCATAGCTTTTGCTCAACTCTCCGTGATGGTGTTGCTGCTGCTGCTGCTAAGTCGCTTCAGTCGTGTCCGACTCTGTGCGACCCCATAAACGGCAGCCCACCACGCTCCCCCGTCCCTGGCATTCTCCAGGCAAGAACACTGGAGTGGGTTGCCGTTTCCTTCTCCAATGCATGAAAGTGAAAAGTGAAAGCGCAGTCGCTCAGTAGCGATCCCATGGACTGCAGCCCACGAGGCTCCTCTGTCCATGGGATTTGCCAGGCAAGAGTACTGGAGTGGGGTGCCATAGCACAAAATATCTAACAGAAACTAATAATCAAGTGTCAATTTACATATGTTCATTTGGCCGAGTAGTCGTGCCTAACAATATAATACAGATTCCTACCAAGCGCGTAATTGCCTTAAAAGAATAAAGGCTAGAAAATAAAAAAGGAATGGTTAAAAGAGCCACCCCCAAGTCACAGGTATGCTATTACTATTGCTTATTCATTAACACCCCGAAGTCCCTCACATCCACAGCCTCCCAGGCCCCCACAGAAAGTACTTCACTGTATGATATCACCTGTTTCTCACTGAGGCAGCGAATGAGCTGGTAGAGTTTTACGTCTTGCCTTCAGAGAAACAAAGGCGGAATAAGCAATAATTCACCACATCCAGTTAAATGATCAAGGTTGAAATCAAGGTTAAAACCAAGTCAGTACTAGTGCATTAATGAGTAGATCTCTTTAGCACCCAAGCATTCCAGTAAGCATTTAGGGCATGGCTCTCTCTCCCTTAAAACTAATTTCTAGTGCAATTGAAAAAAAGATTTTTTAAAATTGTTTAAAAATGAAAGCAAATCTCTCCTGGTGACAGGTGAAGGCCTGTGTGGTCCAGACATTGCCCGTCTCCGGGACCTCTTTCCTCTCCTCCTTTCCTTACTTCTTCCCAGTCTCACTTGACTTGATTCCATGAAGTCAACAAACATTTCACATTTTCCATCACTTCTCTTTTGCATTTGCTGTTTCCTTTGCCTGAGATGTTCTGTTCCCATCATCACACAAGAAGCTTTTTGTTCCTCAAGTTCCAGTGAATTGTCACTTCCTAAAAAGACTTCCTAACCCATGCACTCCCGGCTGTCCCTTCCCATAGAACCTCGACCTTTAGCCGGCACTTGGATGCCCAGTATGCCGGTCCATATCTCCCAGCTGTGCTAGCAGCTGAGTGTGGCCACGCATTTGGTTAATGGTTGTAGGTGGAAACGTTGTGTTAGACTTCCTAGAAGCCTCCTTAAGAGCAAGCAGAGGGACTTCCCTGGTAGTCCAATGGTTAAGACTTCACCTTCTAATGATGGAGTGTGGGTTCAATCCCTGGTCAGGAAGCTGAGATCCCACATGTCTCACAGCCAAGAAACTAAATAATAAAACAGAAACAATTCATAGCAAGTTCAATAAAGACAAAAAAAAATCCATATTTAAAAGTCTTAAAAAGAAAAAAAAAAGAAGCAGCAGAGAAGTCCTTATTTTCCTCTCTCCTGCTGTCTAGAATGCCAATAAAATAACTGCAGCTTCTGGAAGCATCTTGGACTCTGAGGTGGCAGTGATGATGGGAAGAAGGGCAGAGAGGAACCTGGAAAACTAATGATACCATGGGATGGGAGTGGGGTAGGAAGTCCCAGCCTCTAGGTATCTTTTATATGAGAGAGAAACAGACTGCTTTACGCCACTGTTCCTTGTAGCTTTACTGCTACCTGGCACCACACCTCAATACTAACAAACACACCGCACCCGTCCCCAGACACACCACCCTATTGTCGTCAGCGCCCTTTTACTACCAGGAATAGCTCATTCATGTGTGTTTACCTGAGAGCGGGGACCTGTTCTGTCTTGTTCACTGCAGTAACCCCAGCATCTGCAGTAGTATTTCTATTCCTTTACAGAAATTCTTGTAATTTTGATATTTTTCCTAATTCCAAGAAAATCATTTGAGAAAACAGAGGAAAATATCATAATTCTTCCCACAAGAAATAAAGATTAATGATCTGCATGGAGCTGTTACTGGTTTGAAGGAATCCACCAATATCAACAACTAATGATGGCGTGGCAGTCATGAAAAAAAATCTGGAAAGTTTCCAGCGGTTGTGCTACTTCACTATGTTGTAGAGTGTTTTACTCAAAGCCTGGAAAGGTGAAAGCTTCAAAAACCACTAGCAGAGGAAGCATACACAGTGCAGATTCTGACCACGAGAAAAAGGAAAGCAATGAGCTCAGATCCAGACGATGCGGCTGGGGCTAATCAGTATGATACGCAAAATGATGTCCTCCTGACAGTTTTTCGAATCAGAAAAATTATAATACTGTTCACATTTTCTCCAGGGAAAAATTCTCTTTTGCAACAAGAATGGGGGAAAAAAAACTTTTAGGTTTTTTGAATGGCAAGGCACTTTGAAGCACACAGAAAAAATAATAATTGAGAGCTTTTTAAAGACCCCAAATGAGAAAAATGATTTTATGCCCACTGAAGTCGGAACACTTGTTTTCAAAGAGGAATATTACAAAATAGTGAGAGGAATATTAAATTGCTTGAAACTGGCTTGATTAGCAGTTGAAAAAGTAAGTAACCATGATGCAATTCTTCTAAGCAAAAACAGATTTCGGCTTAAAAAAAAATAGAATAAAATTGCTTAATGTAGGAAAAAAGATCTAATATCCCTCATTAAACACTTAAGCAACGTCAGTAGTTTATATGAGGGGGACAGCTTCTTTGCTTTGGCAAACAAGAATAAAATCATTTAGTTAGCAAAATCATTACTGGAAAGATTCTTATGAAGGAAAATATGCCTTATCAGAAGAAACGTGAAGAAGAGTAAATGTTTTTGTGGACTCTCCATCGTGAAATCTGAAACTGGTCTAAAATCTGAATTAGCAAAAATAATATAAACTTTAAGAATGAAATAAAAATCAGAGAAATCCAATATTTTAATTATTTTAAAAAGGGATACAGTAGAAAATATCATAACATTGTAAAGCAACTATTCTCCAATAAAAATTAATTTTAGAAAGGGAATGAATTTATAATAAACTACATGTATCTTAACAATCAGCTTGAAGACACTTTTGGACATACTGTCAACAATTCCACTACCAACACAAAATTAAAGAACAAGGCCTTCCCTGATGATCTAGCGGCTAAGACTGCAGTCCCAATGCAGGGGGCCAGAGTTTGATCCCTCATCAGGGAAATAGATTCCATGTTCTGCAACTGGGACTTACACAGGCAAAGAAAGTGATTAATTAAAAAAAATAGGTATCAGAATGAAAGAATATTCAATATCTGAAATATTTGTCATAAAGCAAGACAAAGATTAAGACAACCAAGGCAATTCACGCTTTGGGTGCAGTTAGAAGTTCATTTTAAGAATGGTAACTTTTAACAGAAACAGACGCACAGACATAGAAAGCAAACTTACAGTTATCAAAGAGAAAAGGGGATGGGAGAGTGATAAATCAGGAGTTTGGAAATAGATACACACTACTGTATATAAAATAGATAAGCAATATGGTCTTACTGTATAGCACAGGGAAAATTATATTCAATATTTTATTACAAACCATAATGGAAAAGAATATGAAAAAGGATATATATATATGTATAACTGAATCATTTTCTGTATGCCACAAACTAACACAACATTGTAAATCAGCTATACTTCAAATTAGAAAAGAATGATAATTTTAAAAATTTAAATGTTATGGTATTATTTTTTAAACTCTAAAACCACTGTACTTGGCACTTGTTTGTCTTTTAACGTTTTCTATTATCAAATATCGATACCAGGTAGAGATTGTCTTTACATGTCACTGAAATTGTCAACCTAAAACAGATAGACTATAGTTATTTCTCCAGCAAAAATGAGTTTATTTGAATCAGTAAAAGATTGCAATTCAGGGTCTGCAACTACAGTGCATGCACCAGCCTGCAGCAGGAGTGGAGAGGAGAACCGTTTGTAAAGAGGGAAAAGGAAGCTGGAGGTGGGGCGGGGCAGGGGAAGGTGGTAAACAAAGAGTCCATTGGAGGAACTGAGTGTTTGAAGTCTAGTGGGTTTTCATTGGCTGAGTTGTGAGTCTCTCATTGCCTGAGCTCTTGCCAGGAAAGAAAGAGGAGTCTTTTCTTCCCCTTGTTGGGCTCAGCTATCATCTAGGGCATGACAGCTCTCCCTTCTGGTCTCCTGACTTTATTTTAATTGAGGTTTCTGTTTATTTTTATTTTTTTACAAAAGGTAGTATAATCTTACATCAGCATATATTTCCATAATAATAAACCATTCATTTGCTATTACTTTTTTGGTTTTTGAGGAAAATCTTGGAAACCTTTTAGCATAACCTTGTCACAGAAAAATGGTTCACCATTTACTGTTATGATCAGTTGCTATTTAAAAACATAGAAAGAAGGACTTCTCTGGTGGTCCAGTGGTTAAGAATCTGCCTACAATGGAGGGGACACAGGTACTACCTGGGAGGATCCCACACGCTGTGGATCAACTAAGCTCCTGCACCACAACTACAGAGCCCAGGCGCCCTAGAGCCGGGACTCCGCAACAAGAAGCGCCTGCAGTGAGAAGCCCCTGCGCCACAGCTAGAGAGTAGCCCACACAACTAGAGAAATGAAGATCCAGGAGAGCCAAAATCCAGGAGAGCCAAAATAAATAATAATTTTTTAATGTAAATAAAGGTATTACAGGAACAAATAATAGAATAGCTTATGATTTTGAGAATTTCTGACAACCCCAATTTCTTGTTCCAGAATCCTGACAATTGGTATCTATCAGGAATTTGCCAAGCCTAGTACAGTGCCTGGCCTAGAGCAGACACTCAGCATATATTTCAAATGAAATGAATGTGGCCTCATTCCATAGCCCCTGCCATCCTGTGAGGTGGAATGTGTCCATTTAAAGTAGAAATCCAGGACCTCCTTTGAGGCTGGTGTGGGACAACACCCTGAGATTCCTGAGAGCTCTGGTGTTTACTGAGATGGTCTATGAGACATGGTCTTAAGATTCTGAGAAGTACTCCCAGGCCTGCCCTGAATTTCTCTGATAGAGTATCTTATAGCCACACTCTGGATTTGAACTTAGCCCCAAAGCTTTTCTTGTTTAAGAATCTTTTAATGGGAGTGACTGGGGATGACCAACAGTTTTATCTGAGAACCCAGTAAATATTTCTTCGTATTTTCTCTCAATTCTGCCAAAAACGTGCATGATTTTTTTCATTAGAAACATTAGAGTTGGGTCATCTCTTGGCTTAGTTGCAGCACCAAGGATCTTCAATCTTCGTTGCTGCATGCGGGATTTTTTTTTTTCCTAGTTGCACCAAGTGGAATCTTTACTTGCAGTATATGGGATCTGGTTTCCAGAACAAGGACTGAACCTGGGCCCCCTGCATTGGGAGCGCAGAGCCTTAGCCCCTGGACCACCAGGGAAGTCCCTCCCATCTTACACGTCATCATGGGACCTAGGAAAAGGAACTTGGCACTTTCTACATTCCGCTTGGACATCTCCCCAGCTGACCCATGAGTTAATTAAGCAGACTTTCTAATTTTCACTTTCCACAGGTGACCATGTTGCTAGACTTTCTGCCACTACATGAAAGGCGTCCTCTGTTTTCCAGCATCCGCATCCTTCACCCCCTCACCAATTGTCTTCCTGGCCTTTTTGACTTCTTCCTACCACCCTGTCCCAAAGCCAGTGTCATATGGTTTAGGCATTTGTTAGGGTAGCATCCCATTTCCAAGGACAAAATTCTGTTCAAGTTATCTATTGCTGCACGATAAACCTAGTGGTTGAATGAATAACTTACTATTACTATATTTGGACACAGCACAGCCAGGACAGCCCATTTCTGCTCCAGAATGTCTGGAGCCTCACCTGTAATGAGTTGAATATCTGGAAGGCTAGAGCAATTGGAAGCTGGCTGGTGTCTCTTATTCCTCTCTTGATCCCCTTCTCCCTCTCCAGGGAATTTCTTTGTGTGGTTAGTTTAGGCTTCCCTATTTGATGGCAGCCTCTGGAGAGTCAGTCTTCTTACAGGACAGCTCAGGCCTCCAGTCCCTGTCCCAGGAGACATGAATGAAAGTTGCTAGTCTCTTAAGGGCAAGTCTGGGAACTGTCATTCTTCACAATACTCCACTGATCAAAGCAGTCAGAACTCACCCAAAATCAAGGGATAGCAACAAACATCCCATACTTCAATGAAAGTAGCATCAAAAATCTCTAGTTACCTCCCATCTGCCACATTTTTTCATTCCTAGGGTGAAAATAATATAGTTTAAAACTTCATGATAACAGAAATCCAGGTATAACCTCACTCCTGCCCGGGCCATATTCTTAAAAGAAAACGGCCTCAGGGACTTCCCGGGCTGTCCAGTGGCTAGGACTTCACCTTCCAGTGCAGGGCGTGTGGGTTTGATCCCTGCTTGGAGAGCTAAGAAGCCACATGCTTGGCAGCGGCCAAAACCCAAAACATAAAACAAAAACAGTAGTGTAAAAAATTCAATAAAACCTTTAAAAAAGATGGTCCATCTAAAAAAATAAATCTTAAAAAAAAAAAAGGTGTGGGGAGTGGCCTCAGATTCTTGGTTTCTATGGTGGTTTGTATTGTGATCATTTGAGACCCTCCTGTGTGTGGTACACCCTGTGCTTGTGATAATGAAATAATTGGTGTTCTGAATATCCCCCATTCATCTCTCCAGGTGACATCTTCAGCTTTCTTCACCTGCTCTGTGCCCCAGGAGGCTCCTGGTTGAGTCCAGCCACGAGGTGACGCCAGTGGGAGGGCGATGGCTGGAGTAGGGGCCGGTGAATGAAGGCACAGTGTTTGCTCTCCAGCTCCTTCCCCGCTGAGTCACTGCGGTTTGGTTCTGGGCTCCTGCTCAGCCTCCTCCCTTCAGCCGTCCCAGGGCAGTAACAGCTACCTGGCTCCGGCCAGCGCTAGGGTACTGCATCGTTTGGGTTTTGCTCCTTTCACCCTGACTTTTTTCGATTATTCTACCTGGGTCTTCTGTTTGCTTGTGGAGACTGAATGCAGATGGTCTATTTCTTATAAAACTAATAGATTAATAAATTTTCTTACCAAAATTGTATCAATGTATTTTTCCGTTCTTTGATCAGGTTTTGAGTCCATGTCCCTCATTTTTAGAGTTCTTTACAACTCAGGGAACTCAAACAGGGGCTCTGTTTCAACCTAGAGGGGTGGGATGGGGAAGGAGATGGGAGGGAGCTTCAAGAGGGAGTGGACATATGTACACCTGTGGCTGACTCATGTTGATATTTGACAGAAAACAACAAAAGTCTGTAAAGCAATTACCCTTTGATTAAAAAATAAATAAAATTTTAAAAGAATATTAGCCCATTACCTGTAATACATGTTACAAATATTTTCTCCCAGTTTGTTAGTTTGTTTTCGCCATTGTTGTTCAGACACTAAGTCATATCTGACTCATTGCAACCCCATGGACTGCAGCATGCCAGGCTTCCCTGTCCTTCACTATCTCCCAAAATTTGCTCAAATTCGTGTCCTTTGAGTCAGTGATGCCATCCAACCATCTCATCCTCTGTTGTCCACTTCTCCTCCCTCAATCTTTCCCAGAATCAGGGTCTTTTGCAGTGAGTCAGCTCTTCAAATCAGGTGGCCAAAGTTTTGGAATTTCAGCTTCAGCCTCAGTCCTTCAAATGTATATTCAAGGTTGATTTCTTTTAGAATTGACTGGTTTGGCTGGTTTTAGCCATCTAGAAACAAAAATTTTAATATTCTGTGTAGTCAAATATATACCTAAATGTATTTTTTCATTGCTTTTAGATTTGGAGTCTTTTCCCATACCAAAGTTGAAGAATTCATTGCGATTATCTTCTGGTAGTTGTATGATTTAGTATTTTACATTTAGATCTCTGATCACTTTGAATTGATTTCTGACTCTGGTATGAGGTATGGGTTTAATTTTATCTTTTTCCAAATAGTCCCAGCACCATTTATTTAAAAATCTAATGCTTTCAAAATAGGTATTTTTGTTTTGAATGTGTACACACGCGCACACACACACACACACACACGAATCTAAAAAGTAATCAGACGTGGGAGACAAGCAGTTCTCTAAAAATTTACCCCAGATGTGGAAAGAAGCAGCGTCATTCAGTTCAGCAACTATTGCAGTATATACCTACAATTTGCAGTAAAACACAAGATGAACAAGCGTAGGCTCTACCCTAAGAACATAACCACCTGAAGGGGGCGATAAACACTTACATAAAAGACTGCAGTGAGCCTCAGTGTTTAATACAGTATATCTGTTGGGTTAGCACCTCTCTGAGCCCCCAGAATCTACACCCAAATATCCATGTGAAGTGCTTATGTACGTCTACGGTGATCCATGGTAGAAATGCAATTTGCTTGCTATTGTATATACTGAATGCTGATTTCGTATTCTCCAGGTATTCTGATCACCTCTAACATTGATCTTCATCCCCATAATGGTCTCTTTCATGGGAGAAAGACTATTAATATGGTAAGGCCTTTCATTCACTCTACAGATACTTATCAAGTGGCTTCTGTGTGTGCAGAACTGCTCTCAGAGCTCAGATAGTAATAGAGAACGAGAAAGACCTGTGATGGCTGCGTCCTGGAGGCAGAGGCAGAAAACAAACAGGGTATAAAGTCAAGTAGAGCAAGTCAAGGAGTGAAGAGCGAGGTACCATCTTAGGTAGGATGGTGAGGGAGAGCCCTTCTTGGGAGAAGAAAGCAATTAGGCAGTCTTGAATGACATGACCCTTATGGCAGAAAGTGAAGAGGAACTAAAAAGCCTCTTGATGAAAGTGAAAGTGGAGAGTGAAAAAGTTGGCTTAAAAGCTCAACATCAGAAAATGGAGACCATGGCATCCAGTCCAATCACTTCATGGGAAATAGATGGGGAAAGAGTGGAAACAGTGTCAGACTTTTTTGGGGCTCCAAAATCACTGCAGATGGTGACTGCAGCCATGAAATTAAAAGACGCTTACTCCTTGGAAGAAAAGTTATGACCAACCTAGACAGTATATTCAAAAGCAGAGACATTACTTTGCCGACTAAGGTCCGTCTAGTCAAGGCTATGATTCTTCCTGTGGTCATGTATGGATGTGAGAGTTGGACTGTGAAGAAGGCTGAGCACCGAAGAATTGATTTTGAACTGTGGTGTTGAAGACTCTTGAGAGTCCCTTGGACTGCGAGGAGATCCAACCAGGCCATTCTGAAGGAGATCAGCCCTGGGATTTCTTTGGAAGGAATGATGCTAAAGCTGAAACTCCANCCAGTCTCATCACTTCATGGGAAATAGATTGGGAAACAGCCACTGCAGATGGTGATTGCAGCCGTGAAATTAAAAGACGCTTACTCCTTGGAAGAAAAGTTATGACCAACCTAGACAGCATATTAAAAAGCAAAGACATTACTTTGCCAACAAAGGTCTGTCTGTTCAAGGCTATGGTTTTTCTAGTGGTCATGTATGGATGTGAGAGTTGGACTATTAAGAAAGCTGAGTGCAGAAGAATTGATGCTTCTGAACTGTGGTGTTGGAGAAGCCTCTTGAGAGTCCCTTGGACTGCAAGGAGATCCAACCAATCCATCCTAAAGGAGATCAGTCCTGCGTGTTCACTGGAAGGACTGATGAAGCTGAAACTCCAATTGTTTGCCCACCTGATACGAAGAACTGACTCATTGGAAAAGAGTCAGTTCTTTTCCAAGAGTCCCTGATGCTGGGAAAGACTGAGGGCAGGTGGAGAAAGGGACAACAGAGGATGAGATGGTTGGATGGCATCACCAACTCAAGGGACATGGATTTGGGTAGACTCCGGGAGTTGGTGATGGACAAGGAGGTCTGACGTGCTGCAGTTTACGGGTTCGCAAAGAGTCGGACACAACTGAGCGACTGAACTGAACTGAACTGATGTGCTAAGTTGCTTCAGTCGTGCCCAACTCTTTGCGACTCCATGGATTGTGGCCTGCTAGGCTTCTCTGTCCATGCAATTCTCCATGCAAGAATACTGGAGTGGGTTGTCATTTCCTTTTCCAGGGCATCTTCCCAACCCAGGGATTGAACCCATGTCTCTTATGTCTCCTGCATTGTCAAGCGGGTTCTTTACCACTAGCACTACCTGGGAAGCAAAAATATATAATGGTTCTCAATAAATGTTCATTTGTACTTCATGGGATAATTATTCAATTAAGGGAGGAAATAGAGAACAACCCAAAATAGGATTGTTCTTGTACAATATCAAGCTAAATTTTTTCTTTCCTAATTTTAATCTACTGAACAAAATTTTTGCAGGTTACATTAAAGACTATTTTTTAAAGTAAAATAAACTTTAGCAACAACAATGGCACCCCACTCCAGTACTCTTGCCTGGAAAATCCCATGGATGGAGGAGCCTGGTAGGCTGCAGTCCATGGGGTCGCTAAGAGTCGGACACGACTAAGCGATTTCATTTTCACTTTTCACTTTCATGCATTGGAGAAGGAAATAGCAACCCACTCCAGTATTCCTGCATGGAGAATCCCAGGGATGGGGGAGCCCGGTGGGCTGCCGTCTATGGGGTCGCACAGAGTCGGACACGACTGAAGTGACTTAGCAGCAGTAGCAGCAGACCAGAAATTAAACTTGGATGGTAGAAAGATAAATTAGGTGTAGACTCCTGAGAGTCTGTTGAAGTTATTCTCCAGGTAAAATCATATATTCTCAAATATCAACATATCTTTTATACCATATAAAGTGATTCAAGGTCTCCCTTAAGGTCATTTGTGACTTCAGATTAAAAAACTCTTTAACCCTCATGTTAGAGATGAAAATTCTCAGTTTCAAAGATTGTAGGCACTTGCCCAAGATCACAAAGGTATCTTACCCTCAGATTCCTGCTCTTTCCACTATACTAAGTATTAAAAACAAATAGAAATGTTTAATACCATCAATGCTTAAATGCAATGCTATTATTTGAATACTATCAAATAATTTGCATCCCAGCAAGTTGAAGAGATCCTACACCTGTGTTTTCTTCCATTTACAAAATTTCTGAGAAGAACAAACATGACGCAGCTTAGTGAGTCCAAAAT
This sequence comes from Neotragus pygmaeus, assembly GCA_006410875.1. Taxonomy (NCBI): domain Eukaryota; kingdom Metazoa; phylum Chordata; class Mammalia; order Artiodactyla; family Bovidae; genus Neotragus; species Neotragus pygmaeus. The sequence continues at coordinate 120,235 of SJYV01021110.1, read as the reverse complement.
CTTGGTTTCTCACTCTGGCAACAAAAATTTGACTCAACGAGCAGATATTGACTGCTGTATGTGCTTAACTTTGTGCTAGGTATTAAAAGCACAGAGATAAATAATATACATACAAGAAACAAAGCTAGTCAGTTCATCTGTCCTTGGAGACAGGAAGTGTGTCTAATTCATCTGATGCCCAGCACAGAATGTGGTAACTAATGAGTACTCCTAAGGTTTTTGTTGAAAATAATAGAAGATGTGGCACATGCCCTTAAACAGCCCATAATTTCTTGAAAAATTTTTTCCTTGTTATTTCTGTTCTCCTAGACTGAATCATCAATCTGTTGACTTTAAAAATAATTTTAGTATTGTTAATGCTAATCATAATATTCAAAAATTCTAAGGACAATCCAACTTAACTTTTAAGAGGTTATAATAAAAATAGTTATTCATTAAAAAAAATCAAGATAATGTTTTTAATATCCTAAGAAAATCATTCTTTTAAAATCTAATTAGTTATTACTTTTTACATCAAGTTTAAAAAGCATAACTACATGCTTCTTTTTTAAAAACTTTTATTCTTTTAAATTAATTATTTTGAAGTGTGCTACACTGAATATAGGACTTCCTTTGTGGCTCAGACGGTAAAGCGTCTGCCTATGATGCAGGAGACCCGGATTCAATCCCTGGGTTGGGAAGATCTGGAGAAGGAAATGGCAACCCACTCCAGTATTCTTGCCTGGCAAATCCCATGGACAGAGGAGCCTGGTGGGCTACAGTCCATGGGGTTGCAAAGAGTCAGACACAACTGAGCGACTTCACTTTCACACTGAATATAGCTTCTTTGCTTACATTACAACTTTTTCATTCTTTCCATAATATATATATATATATATACATTTAAGCCACAATCCTTACCATATTTACTGATGAATAATTAACTAATAGAACTTTTTTTTCCCTTGTGAACAGAATCATTTGCTTCTTTTTCAAGGTAATTCTGCTGTTAGTATATACACACACTACTGATTTTTGTATGTTAATTTTGTACCCTGCAACTTTAGTGAATTCATTGGTTATATCTAACAGTTTTCTGATAGACTTGTTAAGAGTATCTAAATATACAATGTCATCAGCAAACAGAAAAAATTTACTTCTTTATTTCCAATTCTGATGCTTTGAATTTCTTTCTATTTCCTGAGTGTTAAACTATTTGCTAACTCAATTTTAAGGACTTGATTATATCTCACAGTTTAACTTTCTTTTTTTTTTTTCTTGGTAGCATGGCTTCAGGGTGTTAGTTCCCTGATCGGGAATTGAACTTAGGCAATTGGACAGCCAGGGAATGCCCCAGTTTAGTTCTTTATTAACTCTGATGGTTACCTTTTTTTGTTCAATGTTTTATAACATATACACACACTACCTTCATTTTGTGTGCTTCTTTTTTTGCTATATTTTAAATCACACACAAAAAAATATGCATGTAACAAACAAACTTAGACCTAATCTGGTAAAGTTGAAGGTAAAAAGTATGAGATTTTTAAAAAATTTATTGATCTAACTGGAGGCTAATTACTTTACAACATTGTAATGGCTTTTGCCTCCCTGCAACCCCCTCCCACCTCCCTCCCCATCCCATCCCTCAGGGTTGTCCCAGAGCACCGGCTTTCAGTGCCCTGTCTCATGCACCAAACTTGGACTGGCAATCTATTTCGCATATGGTAATTTACATGTTTCAATGCTATTCTCTCAAATCATTCCACCCTCACCTTCTCCCACAGAGTCCAAAAGTCTGTTCTTTATATTTGTGTCTGTTTTGCTGTCTCACATATAGGGTCATGGTTACCATCTTTCTAAATTTCATATATATTCATTAATATAGTGTATTGGTGTTTTTCTTTCTGACAGACTTCAAAAGTATGAGATTTTAACTTCAGCTATTTTAGTTATGTACAAATCCCAAGTAAAAGGGTTAGTTGCTTAGTTGTGTCCAACTCTTTGTGACCCCATGGACTGAAGCCTGCCAGGCTCTTCTGTCCATTGGATTTTCCAGGCAAGAATACTGGAGTGAGTAGCCATTCACTTCTCCAGGGGAATCTTTCCAACCCAGGGATCAAACTCAGGTCTTCTGCATTACAGGCAGATTCTCTTCTGTCTGAGACACCAAGGAAGCCCTCCAAATCCCAAAAGATAGAGCAATACTTCTTATCTTACATATGCCTATTACACAAGCTACTAGTTACAAATAGTCTTCAGAAATAAACTATTTTCCATAGCACAATTATTTTAAGCTCATCACTCAACACAATGAAATCATTAAAAGCATTTATTAGCTATAAGGTCTTTTTTGGTTGCACAAAACCTTTGCTTGCACTGGTCACTTTCAAGTAACACAAACCCAAGAGGTTATAAATGAGTAGGAGTGATTAACATTAGAAGAGTTTTTCCCAAAAAAAAGGAAAAACAGTTTTTTTTCTGTCCTTCTTATTAAAAGAAAAAGAAAGTAAAAGAATGAATACAATTAGAGTATTCTGGTATTTTCCAGTCATCTCCCAGGGCTAGATCAATCACTAGCATGTTATGCTCCAGCAATAAAGAAATGGAAAAGAAGAAAATGCAGTGATCTAGAGGAAGAAGAAAGAATCAGTGGGTTCAAACTGTAAATTATGCAAACAAAATTATTTCTAAATTAGAAACCTTATTAAATCTTAAAAGTATGCATTTCTGCTATAGCTTTTATTTCCAGATAATCTCTAATGTTATCCTCTGCTATCAGAAGCTAATTACATTTCCTGTCCTTATGAACATTTATTTAATAATCTAGAAAATTGTAGCAATCTGCAAAATAGCAAAAGCATTGATTAAATATCTTTTCTGTCAAGAAAGAAAGTGTCAATTCCTATGCATTTTAAATACAAATTAGATATAGTCTTCACTGGCTAAAGATACACTTCTAATTTACGCATATATCATTTAGTTATGAAACAAAAAAAAAGTATTTCATTTCTATAATGATGTTTTACATCCAAATGAGTTCCTAGGTGGCTCAGTGGTAAAGGAGCCATAAGAGATGCGGGTTCGGTCCCCAGGTCAGGAAGACCTCCTGAAGGAGGGCACAGCAACCCACTCCAGCATTCTTTCCTGGAGAATCCCATGGACAGAGGGGCCTGATGGTCGGACATGACTGAAGCAACTTAGCAAGCATGCATGCAGGGTATCGATCACCATACAGCTTATACCAAAAACTTGGCTGACTGTTATATTCAACTTAGAAAAGTATATAATGCACCTTTTTAGCAACTGAACTCTTTAATATTTTGAGCAAATTATACTTAGAAAATACAGTGGAAACCTTTTTTAAAAAGAAGTGTTTTCACTGAATTCTGGGATCCTCTTTTTGAATAAGCACTTTTGTCTGCTTCAAGCCCCATACAGACTCTAAACAAAGCCAACGCTCTCTCTTATAAGAAGAGCGAACAGAGGCTGAATAGTCAGGCACATTTCTTTGCTTCCCTCAAGCTCCACACCCTTTCTCTTTACCACAGATAACCTTTAGGCATCACGGTCTAAAATACACAGCAAGAGAAAAATAACCTTTTGGATGATGATAATGATAGAGATGGAGATGGAGAAAGAGCATAGAGATAGAAATACGAGTTGGAAACAAAAACTGTAAGAAAATAGGATAACTGTTTAGGTTATTCAGTGTGAGCACAGAAAGTCAGAGCAGTAAGAAGTCTTAGTGATCACACTGGCTAATCACTTCACTTATACCTAAGAACAATGAGACTCAGGGAGGTGACCTGCTTAGCAGGATTACTGGCTCCTGAACAGCAGAATGCAGGCTCTGTTGGCCACCCAACCATCAAACATTATCAGTATCACAGGAAAATGGCTATTCAACAATACCAAAGGAATACAAGGACCAAGCCAATAACCTGATGGAACAGGGCAGACCAGATAAGGACTTCAGAACGCTAAGACATGGTAGGGAAGGTGATGAGCTGGAGAGTGCATGACCCATCTAAAGACAGCAAAACCACTGTGTTGGTCAAAGAGTTCATTCAGGTTTTTCCATAACATCTTCAGAAAAATCTGAATGAACTTTTTGGTCAACCCAATTCTTAAGTGGATTTTTGCCTTGTGGGAATAGAGGTCTAGTGTTACTGGATATAATGAATTTTCAAGAGAAGTCAGAAATCCAGATATTTAGTGGAAATCCCTTGATATTTAATTGTGAGAAACTAATTTGAATTTTTTAACTCCCACACAGATCCAATATATCTGCAGCCCAGACACTGTCAACAGATTGCTAACTCACGAATCCTAGTCGACAGCAGTCCAAATGTCCTTAGAAAACATTTTTTATGTGGTCAACTGGTCCAAAAGTGATGTCTTTAGTGACTTTATTAAGATAACCAATAGAATTCAGGCCAGGGAACTTTTCAGTGAAACCTGTTTAAGTGGTTGGTGTGATTTGCCTTTATCTTCCCTTGCTCAGCTACCCTTGAAGGCCACCTAATTGTACTGGCTTCTCTGCACTGACAGGCAATCCACTTCACATCCTTCTCTTCTTTGGTTTTGCTCTGAGTGAGTTTTGGGAATTAAGGTCTTTCTGAGAGAAGATTCTTATCTCTTGCCCTCAAAATCAGCACTCCTGCCTGCAAATGCAACTGCATTCAGCATCACAAGCAAAGAAAAAATGACAAAATTTCTTTAGGAACTTATGAATGGTGCAGAGATAGTTTGGGGAAGATCTCTTCAGAGGGCTGGGTAGGATAATTCCTGTTGCAAAAGGAATGATGTTAGGTGCCATTCCCTATGTACTGGCTGTATAATACAGACCAGGCAGGCACAGCCGAAAGAACACAAAGCAATTTTAACCTCATCAAAACCTTCCCACTCGTGTTTCCTGCTTTCCCTCATCCTGCTTGTTCTAAACTTCCCACTGGCCATGTCATTAATCCATTCAATAAATAAACATTCATTGAGGACCAACAACAGCAAATGTAGACTGCATCCTCATAGAGCTTAAATTCTAGAAGCATAAAGAGATATAGATGGAGTGGGTGTGATAAATGTTGAACTAGCAGTTCTGCAGAGAGAAGACTCTGACTTGTAGTGTTTGATGAGTTCTGTTATAAATACTCCCACAATGCTGATTTCAAGTTTTTTGGGGCTCCAAAATTACTGCAGATGGTGATTGCAGCCATGAAATTAAAAGACGCTTACTCCTTGGAAGAAAAGTTATGACCAACCTAGATAGCATATTCAAAAGCAGAGACATTACTTTGCCAACAAAGGTCCATCTATTCAAGGCTATGGTTTTCCCAGTAGTCATGTATGGATGTGAGAGTTGGACTGTGAAGAAAGCGGGAGCGCTGAAGAATTGATCTTTTTGAACTGTGCTGTTGGAGAAGACTCTTGAGAGTCCCTTGGACTGCAAGGAGATCCAATCAGTCTATTCTAAAGGAGATCAGCCCTCAGTGTTCTTTGGAAGGAATGATGCTANAAACTTTAGTGAATTCATTGGTTATATCTAACAGTTTTCTGATAGACTTGTTAAGAGTATCTAAATATACAATGTCATCAGCAAACAGAAAAAATTTACTTCTTTATTTCCAATTCTGATGCTTTGAATTTCTTTCTATTTCCTGAGTGTTAAACTATTTGCTAACTCAATTTTAAGGACTTGATTATATCTCACAGTTTAACTTTCTTTTTTTTTTTTCTTGGTAGCATGGCTTCAGGGTGTTAGTTCCCTGATCGGGAATTGAACTTAGGCAATTGGACAGCCAGGGAATGCCCCAGTTTAGTTCTTTATTAACTCTGATGGTTACCTTTTTTTGTTCAATGTTTTATAACATATACACACACTACCTTCATTTTGTGTGCTTCTTTTTTTGCTATATTTTAAATCACACAAAAAAAATATGCATGTAACAAACAAACTTAGACCTAATCTGGTAAAGTTGAAGGTAAAAAGTATGAGATTTTTAAAAAATTTATTGATCTAACTGGAGGCTAACTACTTTACAACATTGTAATGGCTTTTGCCTCCCTGCAACCCCCTCCCACCTCCCTCCCCATCCCATCCCTCAGGGTTGTCCCAGAGCACCGGCTTTCAGTGCCCTGTCTCATGCACCAAACTTGGACTGGCAATCTATTTCGCATATGGTAATTTACATGTTTCAATGCTATTCTCTCAAATCATTCCACCCTCACCTTCTCCCACAGAGTCCAAAAGTCTGTTCTTTATATTTGTGTCTGTTTTGCTGTCTCACATATAGGGTCATGGTTACCATCTTTCTAAATTTCATATATATTCATTAATATAGTGTATTGGTGTTTTTCTTTCTGACAGACTTCAAAAGTATGAGATTTTAACTTCAGCTATTTTAGTTATGTACAAATCCCAAGTAAAAGGGTTAGTTGCTTAGTTGTGTCCAACTCTTTGTGACCCCATGGACTGAAGCCTGCCAGGCTCTTCTGTCCATTGGATTTTCCAGGCAAGAATACTGGAGTGAGTAGCCATTCACTTCTCCAGGGGAATCTTTCCAACCCAGGGATCAAACTCAGGTCTTCTGCATTACAGGCAGATTCTCTTCTGTCTGAGACACCAAGGAAGCCCTCCAAATCCCAAAAGATAGAGCAATACTTCTTATCTTACATATGCCTATTACACAAGCTACTAGTTACAAATAGTCTTCAGAAATAAACTATTTTCCATAGCACAATTATTTTAAGCTCATCACTCAACACAATGAAATCATTAAAAGCATTTATTAGCTACAAGGTCTTTTTTGGTTGCACAAAACCTTTGCTTGCACTGGTCACTTTCAAGTAACACAAACCCAAGAGGTTATAAATGAGTAGGAGTGATTAACATTAGAAGAGTTTTTCCCAAAAAAAAGGAAAAACAGTTTTTTTTCTGTCCTTCTTATTAAAAGAAAAAGAAAGTAAAAGAATGAATACAATTAGAGTATTCTGGTATTTTCCAGTCATCTCCCAGGGCTAGATCAATCACTAGCATGTTATGCTCCAGCAATAAAGAAATGGAAAAGAAGAAAATGCAGTGATCTAGAGGAAGAAGAAAGAATCAGTGGGTTCAAACTGTAAATTATGCAAACAAAATTATTTCTAAATTAGAAACCTTATTAAATCTTAAAAGTATGCGTTTCTGCTATAGCTTTTATTTCCAGATAATCTCTAATGTTATCCTCTGCTATCAGAAGCTAATTACATTTCCTGTCCTTATGAACATTTATTTAATAATCTAGAAAATTGTAGCAATCTGCAAAATAGCAAAAGCATTGATTAAATATCTTTTCTGTCAAGAAAGAAAGTGTCAATTCCTATGCATTTTAAATACAAATTAGATATAGTCTTCACTGGCTAAAGATAGACTTCTAATTTACGCATATATCATTTAGTTATGAAACAAAAAAAAAGTATTTCATTTCTATAATGATGTTTTACATCCAAATGAGTTCCTAGGTGGCTCAGTGGTAAAGGAGCCATAAGAGATGCGGGTTCGGTCCCCAGGTCAGGAAGACCTCCTGAAGGAGGGCACAGCAACCCACTCCAGCATTCTTTCCTGGAGAATCCCATGGACAGAGGGGCCTGATGGTCGGACATGACTGAAGCAACTTAGCAAGCATGCATGCAGGGTATCGATCACCATACAGCTTATACCAAAAACTTGGCTGACTGTTATATTCAACTTAGAAAAGTATATAATGCACCTTTTTAGCAACTGAACTCTTTAATATTTTGAGCAAATTATACTTAGAAAATACAGTGGAAACCTTTTTTAAAAAGAAGTGTTTTCACTGAATTCTGGGATCCTCTTTTTGAATAAGCACTTTTGTCTGCTTCAAGCCCCATACAGACTCTAAACAAAGCCAACGCTCTCTCTTATAAGAAGAGCGAACAGAGGCTGAATAGTCAGGCACATTTCTTTGCTTCCCTCAAGCTCCACACCCTTTCTCTTTACCACAGATAACCTTTAGGCATCACGGTCTAAAATACACAGCAAGAGAAAAATAACCTTTTGGATGATGATAATGATAGAGATGGAGATGGAGAAAGAGCATAGAGATAGAAATACGAGTTGGAAACAAAAACTGTAAGAAAATAGGATAACTGTTTAGGTTATTCAGTGTGAGCACAAAAAGTCAGAGCAGTAANAAAATAACCTTTTGGATGATGATAATGATAGAGATGGAGATGGAGAAAGAGCATAGAGATAGAAATACGAGTTGGAAACAAAAACTGTAAGAAAATAGGATAACTGTTTAGGTTATTCAGTGTGAGCACAGAAAGTCAGAGCAGTAAGAAGTCTTAGTGATCACACTGGCTAATCACTTCACTTATACCTAAGAACAATGAGACTCAGGGAGGTGAACTGCTTAGCAGGATTACTGGCTCCTGAACAGCAGAATGCAGGCTCTGTTGGCCACCCAACCATCAAACATTATCAGTATCACAGGAAAATGGCTATTCAACAATACCAAAGGAATACAAGGACCAAGCCAATAACCTGATGGAACAGGGCAGACCAGATAAGGACTTCAGAACGCTAAGACATGGTAGGGAAGGTGATGAGCTGGAGAGTGCATGACCCATCTAAAGACAGCAAAACCACTGTGTTGGTCAAAGAGTTCATTCAGGTTTTTCCATAACATCTTCAGAAAAATCTGAATGAACTTTTTGGTCAACCCAATTCTTAAGTGGATTTTTGCCTTGTGGGAATAGAGGTCTAGTGTTACTGGATATAATGAATTTTCAAGAGAAGTCAGAAATCCAGATATTTAGTGGAAATCCCTTGATATTTAATTGTGAGAAACTAATTTGAATTTTTTAACTCCCACACAGATCCAATATATCTGCAGCCCAGACACTGTCAACAGATTGCTAACTCACGAATCCTAGTCGACAGCAGTCCAAATGTCCTTAGAAAACATTTTTTATGTGGTCAACTGGTCCAAAAGTGATGTCTTTAGTGACTTTATTAAGATAACCAATAGAATTCAGGCCAGGGAACTTTTCAGTGAAACCTGTTTAAGTGGTTGGTGTGATTTGCCTTTATTTTCCCTTGCTCAGCTACCCTTGAAGGCCACCTAATTGTACTGGCTTCTCTGCACTGACAGGCAATCCACTTCACATCCTTCTCTTCTTTGGTTTTGCTCTGAGTGAGTTTTGGGAATTAAGGTCTTTCTGAGAGAAGATTTTTATCTCTTGCCCTCAAAATCAGCACTCCTGCCTGCAAATGCAACTGCATTCAGCATCACAAGCAAAGAAAAAATGACAAAATTTCTTTAGGAACTTATGAATGGTGCAGAGATAGTTTGGGGAAGATCTCTTCAGAGGGCTGGGTAGGATAATTCCTGTTGCAAAAGGAATGATGTTAGGTGCCATTCCCTATGTACTGGCTGTATAATACAGACCAGGCAGGCACAGCCGAAAGAACACAAAGCAATTTTAACCTCATCAAAACCTTCCCACTCGTGTTTCCTGCTTTCCCTCATCCTGCTTGTTCTAAACTTCCCACTGGCCATGTCATTAATCCATTCAATAAATAAACATTCATTGAGGACCAACAACAGCAAATGTAGACTGCATCCTCATAGAGCTTAAATTCTAGAAGCATAAAGAGATATAGATGGAGTGGGTGTGATAAATGTTGAACTAGCAGTTCTGCAGAGAGAAGACTCTGACTTGTAGTGTTTGATGAGTTCTGTTATAAATACTCCCACAATGCTGATTTCAAGTTTTTTGGGGCTCCAAAATTACTGCAGATGGTGATTGCAGCCATGAAATTAAAAGACGCTTACTCCTTGGAAGAAAAGTTATGACCAACCTAGATAGCATATTCAAAAGCAGAGACATTACTTTGCCAACAAAGGTCCATCTATTCAAGGCTATGGTTTTCCCAGTAGTCATGTATGGATGTGAGAGTTGGACTGTGAAGAAAGCGGGAGTGCTGAAGAATTGATCTTTTGGAACTGTGCTGTTGGAGAAGACTCTTGAGAGTCCCTTGGACTGCAAGGAGATCCAATCAGTCTATTCTAAAGGAGATCAGCCCTCAGTGTTCTTTGGAAGGAATGATGCTAAACCTGAAGCTCCAGTACTTTGGCCAATTCATGCAAAGAGTTGACTCAATGGAAAAGACTCTGAAGCTGGGAGGGACTGGGGGCAGGAGGAGAAGGGAACGAACGACAGAGGATGAGATGGCTCGATGGCATCACTGACTCGATGGATGTGAGTTTCAGTGAACTCTGGGAGTTGGTGATGGACAGGGAGGCCTGGCGTGCTGCAATTCATGGAGTCACAAAGAGTCGGGACACAACTGAGTGACTGAACTGGACTGAATCTATATCACTGAAGGCAAAATTGAGAAAGATGTTTAGTAACACACCTTTGTATGTTTCCACCATACAGATGTGATTTATAAAAATAACCTCAAGCATAAATATTGATAATAGTAAAACACAGCAAAGTAATTAGGAAGTGATGAGTTTTTAGTGTCATCCCCTGTTCTTCAATATAAATCGTTTCATTGTATGTTTACATGATTTAGCTGTTAATAATGTATGTATTTAACAACTAACTCCAAAAATTCCTAAATTTAAAATTTGGTTCTCTTGACTTAGTATAAGCTGGTTCCAACACAGTACTAGATAGATTGATAGCTAGATGGATTTCAAACAGAATGAAAACAGAAGTGATAGATGAGACAAAGACAAATAAGGAAGAGATAAAGAATAATAGAGGAAGTTATCCATTGGAAGAGACCTAAGAAATAGCAACCGTGAGGTCAGAAATGGCCAGCAGATGACAGAATGTCTTCTACCACATACTCTGTACAATCAGGCAATACTTTAACACTTTCCATGATGGCATCTCACTCTTCAGTGTTGCCTCCATCTTTGGATATTTCTGACTGGGAGAATGTATTTCCTGTTACTGAGCTGGTTTACAAATTTTGCTTTCTTAAGACTTAGGAGTTCAAAATAGGCCCCAAAGATCTCAGAGACCTCAAAGTCTGGTGAGGGGAAGTATGGGAAGGCTGGCTAGAGGGAGCCATTCTGCTCTAAGTAAATGCACAATTTATACCTTTTTATACTATGAGAAATCCCCTTAAATTTGTAGTTGAGAAAATATTTTTATTGTTAAAACCTAGTTGAAATCCACTTCTATAAATATATATGCAAGTGAAAGTGTTGGTTGCTCAGTCATATCCAACTCTGCCACCCCATGGACTGTTGCCTATCAGATNCTATGAGAAATCCCCTTAAATTTGTAGTTGAGAAAATATTTTTATTGTTAAAACCTAGTTGAAATCCACTTCTATAAATATATATGCAAGTGAAAGTGTTGGTTGCTCAGTCATATCCAACTCTGCCACCCCATGGACTGTTACCTATCAGATTCCTCTGTCCATGGAATTCTCCAGGCAAGAATACTGGAGTGGGTTGCCATTCCCTTCTCCAGAGGATCTTCCCAACTCAGCAACTAAACTGGGTCTCCTGCATTGCAGGTGGACTCTACTGTCTGAGCCACCAGGGAATCCCATAACTATATATATTTGTTATTTATATATTATTTATATATATTTGCATATTATATATTTCCACCAATTTTCCTCTATTGCAAAGAAATAAAGTAAAACAATAGCACGGGAAAAACTAGAGATCTCTTCAAGAAAATTAGAGATAACAAGGGAACATTTCATGCAAAGATGGGCAAAATAAAGGCACAGGTGGTATGGACCTAACAGAAGCAAAAGATATTAAGAAGAGGTGGCAAGAATACACAGAAGAACAATACAAAAAAGATCTTCACAACTCAGATAATCATGATAGTGTGATCACTCACCTAGACCCAGACATCCTCAAATGTGAAGCAAGTGGGCCTTAGGAAGCATCAATACAAACAAAGCTCATGAACGTGATGGAATTACAGTTGAGCTATTTCAAATCCTAAAAAAAGATGTAAAAGAGCTTCACTCAATATGCCAGCAAATTTGGAAAACTCAGCAGTGGCCACAGGACTAGAAAAGGTCAGTTTTCATTCCAATCCCAAAGAAAGGCAATGCCAAACAATGTTCAAACTACTGCATAATTGCACTCATCTCACATGCTAGCAAAGTAACGCTCAAAATTCTCCAAGCCAGGTTTCAACAGTATGTGAACTACGAAATTCCAGATGTTCAAGCTGGAGTTAGAAAAGGCAGAGGAACCAGAGATCAAATTGCCAACATCCGCTGGACCATCAAAAAAGCAAGAAAGTTACAGAAAAACATCTACTTCTGCTTTATTGACTACACCAAAGCCTTTGACTGTGTTGATCTCAACAAACTGAGGAAAATTCTTCAAGAGTTGGGATTATCAGACCACCTTACCTGCCTCCTAAGAAACCTGTATGCAGGTCAAGAAGCAACAGTTAGAACCGGACATGAAACAATAGACTGGTTCCAAATCGGGAAAGGAGTACATCAAGGCTGTATATTGTCACCCTGCTTATTTAACTTATATGCAGAGTACACCATGTGAAATGCCAGGCTGGATGAAGCACAAGTTGGAATCAAGATTGCTGGGAGAAATATCACTAACATCAGATGTGCAGATGACACCACCCTTACAACAGAAAGTGAAGAACTAAAGAGCCTCTTGATGAAAGTGAAAGAGGAGAGTGGAAAAGTTAGCTTAAAACTCAACATTCAGAAAACTAATATTATGGGATAGATTCCCATCACTTCATGACAAATAAATTGGGAAACAATGGAAACAGTGAGAGATTTTATTTTGGGGGGCTCCAAAATCACTAGAGATGATGACTACAGTCATGAAATTAAAAGATGCTGGCTGACTGGAAGAAAAGCTATGACCAATCTAGAAAGCATATCAAAAAGCAGAGACATTACATTGCAGACAAAGGTCCATCTAGTCAAGGCTATGGTTTTTCCAGTGGTCATGTATGGATGTGAGAGTTGCACTATAAAGAAAGCTGAGCGCCAAAGAACTGATGCTCTTGAACTATGGTGTTGGAGAAGACTCTTGAGAGTCCCTTGGACTGCAAGGAGATCAAACCAGTCCATCCTAAAGGAAACTCCAATACTTTGGCCACCTGATGCGAAGAACTGACTCACTGAAAAAAATCCTGATGCTGGAAAGATTGAAGGCAGGAGGAGAAGGGGACGATAGGAGATGAGATGGTTGAGTGGCATCACCGACTCAATGGACGTGAGTTTGAGCAAGCTCTGGGAGTTGGTGATGGACCAAGAAGTCTGGCATGCTTCAGCCATCAGGGTTGCAAAAAGTCAGTCACGACTGAACTGAACTGAACAATTTATAAATTTTCACCACCATATATAACCTCATATTAGTAAAGACAGGCTAGACCACACAATAGTAACAAATGATCCCCAAAGTCTAAGTGGCTTAATGGGACAGAATTTTATTTCTCACTCATGAAGTGTTCTCCAAGTTCAGGTGACATTGCTCATTTTGTTTCATTGCTCATCAGAAGTGACAAGGGTACACGTTCAGGGAAAATGCAGAGAAGGGGATACTTCCTATGCCCAGAAGGAATAGAACTGAAAACAATAATGAGCTGCATTAATGGCTACTACACTCTCTTCTCAATGGGCTATAGACTACTTATATCCCCCTAATAACTTTAACCAGGACTACACAAAATTAGATCTTTAAAAGTACCACATGAAATTCTGACATTTACCACTACTTTCACCTCTTATTCCCTATTGAAAACCACTGACTGAAGAAGAAAACATACCTTTCCACCACTTCTGATTTTGACTTCTAATACTTCCAAAGAGGTTGTCTATTACTACCATGAGAGTAATTGATGTTGCCATATGAGAATTAAACCTTCAGAAAGAAACCACAAATGGCAAAAATAATTCTCAGTAGAAATAACCCCTCCAAAAGATATACACCGGAGTCTACTCAGGGACCTCAAAATAACTAATGGGAAAAGCCATGAAAATATGTCTAAATACAAAAGAAAGAAAAAGGCATGAATGTGCAGCTTGTCAAGCTTTATTCTTTTTGTAAGGAGGAGAGTGATAAATATTTCTAGGTCTCTATTTTCCTAGACGTAACCCAAAGTTAACCTCATGCTTATTACATTCAATAAATGCTAAATACTAGAATATTCTCTCTTCTTTTCTCCTCCTTCTCTTGACTTTTATATTAAGTACTGTCAGCTATTTTACTTCTATTTGGGAGTGGGGGTTGCAGAAATTTCTTACCTTTGTATACCAGGATAATTCTTTAGAAAAAGAGTTGGTGAACTACAATCAATGGACAGAATTCAACCTATGCCTTGCTTTTGTATGAACCATGAGCTAAGAATCACTTTTACATTTCCAAAGGGCTATAAAAAACAAAAATACACAAAGTGATCAGATGCATGGCCTGCAAAACCTAAATCACTTACTTTCTGAAACTTTTCAGGAAAAATCTGCCTACTCCTCCTCTAGAACAAAAAGCCCCATGTTCTCTGGAAATCTATGGCGTAAGTTCGATAATTTCATTCAACTCCAACAGAAAGTAAGAAAGCATGGACAAAAAAATAACCACTTACACTACTAAAATTATCTTGCAAGGGCGTATTACACAGATTTCTGAGTAAACCTAGCCCCAACAAGGCAACTTTTCCAAAGTAAGAAGCTTCACGAATTCCTCAGAAATGTGAACTTCAGGAAGGATAGCTGTTCTGTAGGTGAAGAGTTTGTTAAATCTCAGTAAAGGGGTAAAATTAGCAATTCTTTTGTAAATCAGGCATTCCTACATGTAGATGAGCACAGAACATTTTATGGCAGTCCAGATGTAAAACATGATGAAACTGTAATGAGTCAGATTTCCATAATGATGATAATATCGTCATCATAAAAGTATTCACAACCAGTGCCAGAAAGATGTAGTATATAAAAAGAATGAGTAAGAAGTTGCTATAAAATCTCAGGAAAAGAAATTAAGGGAGAATCTTATGAAGCTCATTTCAGGACAGATAGCAAAAACCTCAGCAAAAGGTTGTTAAAATTAAAGACAGATAGATGTTTTCAAGGAGGTATGAGAATTACAGATGGATGATTCTATCACCTAGGATGTATTCAGCTTCAAATAACAGAAAATCCAATGAACAGTAAACAATAAGACAATTTTTTTTTTTACTTCTACCAAGTGTGGAGGTGGAATGTCCCAGGNACGACTGAGCAACTTCACTTTCACTTTTCACTTTCATGCATTAGAGAAGGAAATGGCAACCCACTCCAGTGTTCTTGCCTGGAGAATCCCAGGGACGGGGGAGCCTGGTGGGCTGCCGTCTATGGGGTTGCACAGAGTCAGACACGACTGAAGCAACTTAGCAGCAGCACCAGTGTGTAGGTAGGTATTAATCAAAAAAGCACAAAAATTTCAGAATTTATTTGCAGGTCAGCCACATTTTCTACAAGGAAGCTGGATAATCAATCAGAACCAAGTTCCTGGAAAAAGAACTTGGTCAGATGAACTAATGGTGGGGAGATTGGATGCTGAGAGATCAGTGAAAGGAGTACTGCAAAAGGATGAGCTGTTCTGAGGTGGTGAGGGCCTAACATGTGCAAACACAAGGAAGAACAATAAGGAAGGGACAGACACAGAGGCAGTTACTCTCACTCCTGTCTATTTTTCAAATTACCTGTGGAACTTTAAAAATTTAGAGGCACAACAACAGAGAAGACAAATTCTGCAGGACAAGAAGCAAGAATGGTAAATATACATAAGAAAAGATGCTCAGCCTCATTAGTTATCAAGAAAAGGCAAATTAAAATCACTGTGAGATTCAACTTCACATTCTCCGGCATGAAAATGAAAACCAAACCCCAAAACTTGGGTATTAACAAGTGAAGACAGAACTATGGAACGACACAAATTCTCAGGTATGGCTGGAACTAAATGGATACAACCACTATGGAGGGGGAATAATGTGCCATTACTTTGGAAAGTTGAAAATGTAAATGTGAGGATACAGTCCAATAATTCTGCTCCTAGGTATATGCCCTTAAAACTTGTATAATATGTGCCTCCAGGAAAAAAGAAACAACCTAAATATCTATCCATGGGACAGTGGATGAATAAACTGGGCTGTACTGGTAAGATGCATACTATATTAAATAAACGAGCCACAGCTGTAGGTAACAGCATAGATGAATCTCAAAACGATAATGGAGAATTAAAAAAGGCAAGTCACAGAGTGTAGATATAAAGTCAACAATTTTAGGCTGTAGTATAGGAGCATCAAATGACACTCAATTGTGGACTTCTATTTCTAGAGAGAGAAACAGGTACCATTAACCAAAACAGGGATTTCAGAAGGAGAACTGAATCAGGGAGAACCATGAACAAGATAAATTTAAGGTACAGAGAGGACCAAGACCACTTGTTGAAGGTAACTGGATAAAGCAGTTAATTTTCATTAAACAGAGAACCATTATCTGACTGAAGACCAGGACTAGAGAAAGTAGATTTCTTTAGGAGGTAACCTCCAGCCCCCAAAACTATCCTATGGGATCTATGATACTTTCCCAGAACACATGACAAAAGGACTTGTTAAACTGCTTTAAAATTAAAATGCTTTTAAATAAATAATAACAGGATTAGAATTCCTAGTCTTCTCTACTAACGGATATTCTTGTACTTATCTGCTTTGGAGGGGATAGCTGTTGCTATGGTAATTACTTTGCCACAATCTTAAGAATAAAAAGGCTGCTGTTTATAAATGACACACCACTTCAGTCTTTTCAAGGGCAGCCTGAACTATGCTCTCTGAGTCTGACCAAGCTGTGGTCAAGTCGGAGCCATCACTAGAGACAGAGCGCCCTGGCTACCGCTCTGCACGTGTCTTTCCTCAGTGGATTCACACAAGCTGTAAGGTTTTCAAACCATGGTCAGGGTATCAGACATTTCTTATTAAGTTTTCAAATAGCTAAATGGATTTTGAGACTCTGGGAAAAGATATTTCCTTTGCCGGGGACCTCCATGCACCACTGTTAACCCTGATTTATCTTACAGGGATACAGGGAGTATCAAAAATAAATCAGTGCTGATCAAATTCTGTCTTTCTAACCTCTCTAATACTGCAAGTTCCTAAGAACTAAAAGTGGATGAGTGATTATTACTGCATTTATTTCAGTTAGTACATCATCAGAGCTACCACTGATTGTCAATATTTCACATATATTATTATTTATTAAGATAAAATACAAGGTAAATATCCCAATAATTTGTAGATTAAGAAAGTAGGAATCAAAGAGATTAATTTCCCCAAAGTCTCTGCTATCAAGGAGTACTGGCTGAATTAAAATATAAATCCAAGAAGTTAAGAAAAATTTTATACAACCTAGATTCATCTTACTTAAATCATGCTATTCCTCTGCCCTAGATCGCCTCTTCAGGTAATTCTCATTGCCCTCACTGAATCTCCTGTATTAATACACACTTCTGACAATACACAATCTAATCTCATAAGTGAGAAAGCAATTTAATGAATTTGATGAATCTTCACAATTTCATACTTTACCTTACCCATAAAAATAAATTCCTAGAATTTCAAAAAGTGCCTAACTTACAACACATGAAGGTCTACTTTTTTTCTGTAGAGAATTACTGAGATTTGTTTCAGTCATTCAAGGAGATAAATGTGGTTATTCATGGATAGAAGCCACTCTTCACTTTTAAATATATTTCCTTCTCTGTATCTGAGAAAATGAAAAACCAGACTACTCGAATTTACTGCAGAGAGAAAAACCTGTATCTCTCCCATACAGGATCTTGACAGCACTCCCTCCCCGATCTCTGTCTCCAAATGCTCTGAAAGATAAATACTGTCACTATCAATTCTGCCTTTTACAGTCCGATCAAATCTGAAAATACTCACTTATTTGCCCCCTTGGCCTCTCTGATGTATCTGACAGCAAAGACCTTTTCTAGCCAAATCTTACAGTCTTTTTCTAATCAATCTTTCTATTAATATGTTTGATCCTGCTCTTGTTCTTTCCTTTCTGAATTTTTTTTCTTAATGTAATTTCTCTGAAACCATGCATCTCTGGCCTTATTCTACCTCTGAGGTCATTTTTTCTCATCTTTAATTATCATCGCTAATATTTTCCTACTATTGACAGAATAAAAGCAAACAAAAGAGAGAATGAGCAGGGAGATATTAGAGAAAAAGATAATAGTAAGTACCTGAGTCTAAGTAATACAAATAACAGAGGCATTCAGAATGGGCTCTGATAGGAGACTAATCAAATCACGGCACTGGAACCCACTAGCGTTGTGACATCCAGTCACTCACCCACCAAATACTGAGATCTTCAGCGTACCAGGCAGAGTAGTAAGTGCTGAATAGGCAGTGGCCAACAAAACAGTTAAGTTCCCTGGGGTAGATTTTGTTAATGTCTGCCAAATAGCTCAGTTTTCTCTCTTGGGTGCCATCCTCATAGAAGGATTATATATACCCATCTTGTTGGGATTAGGAATGGTCATGTGACTTGTTTGGGCCAATGAAATGGGCAGATATTCAAAAACCACCATGTGACTCCATGTCCCTTTATTTCTGCTGTGACAACTGGCAATGCTCCAGACAAAGGCTGTTCTGTGAGCAAATGACAACACAATAAATGTGTCTCTAAGCTTCCACTTCCTAGGAATTAAAAAAGAATAAAGTTTCTAACTTTTATACATATGAATATTAAACATCCATTACATAACAAGCCCTCAGCTAGTTGAGGAAAAAATGGTCCTAGCCTTTGAATACTTCCCCATATTTATAAGGAAGACACACATAGAAACAAAAACTAGTTTTGCACATATGGTGCTGGGAATACAAGAAAGGAATAGATTATTCTGCCAGGTAAACCTAAGCTCATTAAAGGAAAAATTGAAATTTTCACCACAGAAAAAGACAGTAGTAGCAAGAATGAAGGAGGGAAGAGAAAAAGAGCATGAGAAACCAAGAGAACGTATGAAAAAACATCGTAGCACTCCAGGAAAATTACAAATAGTTTAATAGAGCTAAAGAACAGGATTCTAATAAGGAAAGAAGCAAGACACCCAGGATGGTGTTTAGGTGGAGTCAAAGGGGGAAGGGTTCCATGTGCCAGACCCAGATTTGATCTTTAATAGGAAAATAACCATAGCCAAACCTATATTCCAGAAACATCCCTCAGAAGGTAGTGTTGAGGGTGGAAGAGACCAGAGCAGACACTAGTTAGAAGGTAGCCAAGGCATTCTAGATGAGATGTGATGAGAGAAAAGGCCGTGGCAGTGACAGCTGGGCGACGAATGTAGCTTCGAGTTCTGGTAAATAAAGCAGAAGAGGCCCTATATTTTTATCTGACAGAAGAAATCTTACAAGTTTATCTGAATTTTACAAGCTTATTTTCCTGAGGTATTAATCTTTTAAGAATGACAGTGGTATATGGATCCTTCTAAAATGCAAATAAAGTAATGCAATGAGCATTGTGCTTAATTACAATTTTGCAAATGACATATCCTTATATATAATGGTAAGATTATAAATTGCACTTCTTTGTTAGTGAAAATACAGTGAACACTAAATATATGAATATGATGCATAAATAATTCCACTTCCAACAGATGTGTTATCATTACTTTTAGTGTGTATTCTTCTAGCCCTTTTTGCTCATTCATACATGTACAAAGCACAAACACAATTTTATATTTTTAAAGTAAATTTTTTTATAGAATCCAACCAACATAATAAGTTTCAATAAAAAAAAAAGGAAGGCTAGAGTTTTCCAATTGGTATTGCAAAAAAATAAAGTCAATTCCTGTGTACACTGTGAAGCACTAATACTCCTCAAAAAATTACACATCCACTGTTACACACATGTAAATGTTCAATTATTAGAACAGCCTTGCTTTGATACTTCAGGCTCANACTTTGGCCACCTCATGCAAAGAGTTGACTCATTGGAAAAGACTGATGCTGGTAGGGCTTGGGGGCAGGAGGAGAAGGGGACGACCGAGGATGAGATGGGTGGATGGCATCACTGACTCGATGGACGTGAATCTGAGCGAACTCTGAGAGTTGGTGATGGACATGGAGGCCTGGTGTGCTGTGATTCATGGGGTCACAAAGAGTCAGACACAACTGAGCGACTGAACTGAACTGACTGAGTGGGAGATGGGAGCTTCCCACATGGCTCAGTAGTAACGAATCCACCTGCCAATGACAGAGATGTGGGTTCAATTCCTGGATCAAGAAAATATCCTGGAGAAAGTAATGGCCACCTACTTCAATATTCTTGCCCGGGAAATCCCATGGACAGAGGAGAGTGGCCCGATACAGTCCATGAGGTTGCAAAGAGTCCACCATGACTAAGCACGCATGCAGTGGAAAATAGCTTGACACATTGAAATATTTAAATCAGAAGGCAAACAAGCCAAGACTGTGCTTGCTTTCTTTTTCCTTGATATGTCCAAGTTTTTCTTACTCCACTTCTTGTCTAGTAAATTTCTGTAGCTGATTAATCCTACAGTTTGTTGTATATCCTGTAACTCAGTGGTCTTTTCTCTCAACTCTTATAAGTAATTTGCCTTCTGAAACACTTTTACCTTGTTTTGTTCTATTTTATTTGTTTATTCTCTTCCATGGGTTGTCCTCATCTTTAAGATCATGTCTTCAGTTTTATCTTCTTTGACCATCCTCTTTCTTATTGATCTTATCTTTCATTTATATGATGCATTTGGGGATGATAAAGATAATTAAGTGTTAAAAACAAAGTCATTGATTTAGTGCTGGAACATTAATAGAAAATGAGCCAAAAGTTTAACTTGATTTCAACTCTTAAGGTCTCGACTATGTCAGTGAGTAAATTGTATATCGTGAAATTCAAAGGGTTCTGTGAATGTAAGCAGTGCAGTACCAGGTGGAGCTGCAAGTGATGCAGGGAAGATAGTGAGAGGGCCACCACCTAGAGGTTGGGATTTTGGTCCTATGGCAACTTCTGTGGGGAGCCCTGTCTGGATTTTCATGGGTGCTAGTACAGGCCTTGTCTATAAATTGCTTTGACCTTCCTTCACCTGTTTAAAGAGATTTAGGCAGATTCTGGTTCAAAATTGGGGAAGGAGTATGTCAAGGCTGTATATTGTCACCCTGCTTATTTAACTTATATGCAGAGTACATCATATGAAATGCCAGGCTGGATGAAGCTCAACCTGGAATCAAGATTGCTGGAGAAATATCAGTAACCTCAGATATGTAGATGACACCACCCTTATGGCAGAAAGTGAAGAGGAACTAAAGAGCCTCTTGATGAAGGTGAAAGAGGAGAGTGAAAAAGCTGGCTTAAAACGCAACATTCAAAAAAGAAGATCATGATATCTGGTCCTATCACTTCATGGCAAATAGATGGGGAAACATCAGAAACAGTGACAGACTTTACCTTCTTGGGCTCCAAAATCACTGCGTACTGTGAGTGCAGCTGTGAAATTAAAAGACACTTGCTCCTTGGAAGGAAAGTTGTGACGAACCACAACAGCATATTAAAAAGCACAGATACTACTTTGCTAACAAAGGTCGGTGTAGTCAAAGCTATGGTTTTTCCAGTAGTCATGTATGAATATGAGAGTTGGACCATAAAGAAGACTGAGCACCAAAGAATTAATACTTTCTAACTGTGGTGTTGGAGAAGACTCTAAGAGTCTCTTGGACTGCAAGGAGATGAAACCAGTCAGTCAATCCTAAAGGGAATCAATCCTGACTGTTCATGGGAAGGACTGATGGTGAAGCTAAAGTTCCAATACTTTGGCCACCTGATGCGAAGAACTGACTCATTTGAAAAAAGCCTGTTGATGGGAAAGATTGAAGGCAGGAGGAGAAGTGGACAACAAAGGATGGATGGCATTACTGACTCGGTGGACATGAGTTTGAGCAAACTCAGGAGATGGTAAAGGGCAAGGAAGTCTGGTGTGGTGCAGTCCACAGGGTTGCAAGAAGTCAGACATGACTGAGAACTGAACAATTACAACAGGCAGGCTCTAGCATTTGGACAAAATGATCTCTTATGACCTTTTAACCTTAAATTCTATGGCACAAATTCACAATTAGGGTACGGTGCCCTCATTTCACATTCTTGTACTTGAACTACCTGATTTTAAGACTAAATAAACTTTTACAATTTGAAAATGTGACACATACCCAAAGGCATTTCTCCATGGATGTACACCACAGTGTTGTTTGTAAGAAGAGAAGATCTAAAACTGTCTCTGTGTTCGTCAGTAGAAGACTGATACTGTTCATAATTCAAACTGAAGAATGTTATGCAATTATTATTATAAATGTGTTGTGGTGCCACGTAAATATCTTCAAGATCTGTTAAATGGGAAAATTAAAAATTGGTAACCAGTTAATATAGTATGATCCCACTTCTGTGGAAAAAAGAGAAGATCTTTCTTACTTAAGTTCATGTATGCATACAAGTGGACTGGGGTTTGGAGTGGTCCTTAAAAGTGCATGTGTTTTCATTAGTTGCATGTGTTACTTTATTGTTTTTAAGTATGTGATGAAGGCTTCCTTTCTGTTTCCTTGATCACAATTGAACTCTTATGTAAAAAAAAAAAAATTGGGGGGATCTTATTCACATAAAGTTGCTCATAGTATTCCTTAATTATTCTCTGTTGTCTGTTGGGTCAATAGTAATATTTCCCCTTTCCTTCCTGATATTGGTTAAGTTGTGTCTTCTCTGCTGTTTGCCCTTATAGCTTTGTAGATTATACTCATCTTTTCAAAGAAGCAACTTTTGGTTTCATTTTTTTTCCCCTATGTTGTTTCTGTTTCTAGTTTTATCGATTTCTGACCTTACTTTTATTATTTTCTTTATCTATTTTGGGTTTAATTTACTCTTTTTCTGGTTTGTTAAGATGGACACCTACAGTGTCAATTTGAGGCCTTTGTTTCTTTTTTCAACCACAAATAGTTTTGTGTCTTTATTATATTATACACATATAGATAATTAATAGCCATAGTAAGAGTGGATATGCTTAACCTTTGTATCTTTTTAAATGTATTATTTACTTTTGTTGAGATATAGTTGACATATAGCATTAGTCTCACGAGTACAGTATGATGATTTGATACATGATCACCACAGTAAGTCCTTGAAAATAATCTGATGGCTTTTCCTTTACCCTTCGTTTCTATTTCCTTCCATCTTCTAACAATCCAGGCCACAGTAGATAAGTTAAGTAGGGCAGAGCAGGGTAGGCCTTGCATGGGGGTGTGGCCTGATATGGGATGTTCCAGACCAAGCAGGTGATAAAGTCACCCAAACAGCTATGGGCAGGCCTCCATGGAGTTGAAAGTCCTGTCACAGTGTGCAAATTGAGTGAGGAGGGGTTCTTGCCAAGAGTCTGCCTGGTATCAGAGCCCATGCAGGAGAGGGGATGGCTCCCATCAGAAGCAAGAGCCCACATGCGGTGAGTGAAGTATCCATACCTGGGTAGCCTGGCCCACGAAGTCAGAGCCCAAACTGGTAAAAATGGCTTCCATGTAAGAGTGTGGCCCAGACAGAGCCCAAGTGGGTTGAGGAAGGCATCACCAAAAGGGAGGGATGAGGTGGTGATGGGAAATTGATGACACAGAGGGAAGAGGAAATGTGTTTTTTTGCTGTCAGAGAAGGAAAATAAAGCTATGGAGAGAGAGAGAAGACCAGAATGAATCCTGTGATGTGGGGTTGAAATTAAATGTTTTGGTGTTAATTCATATTTTCAATATATAGATTGATATGAAAATCAGTATATATACACATTCATGAATGTGGGCTTCCAGGGTGGCTCAGTGGTAAAGAATCCGCCTAACAAACATGAGACATGGGTTTGATCCCTGGATCAGGAAGATACCCTAGAGAGGGAAATGGCAACCCAATCCAGTGTTTTTGCCTGGGAAATCCCATGGACAGAGGAGCCTGGCAAGCTATAGTCTATGGGGTCGCAAAGAGTCAGATGTGACTTAGCGACTAAATGAAAACAACAAAAATCAATATAGATAGATATAAATATACATAGATTTTATATATGGGTGGTTGTACGTGTGTGTGTATATATATTCATGCATACACATACTGATAAACATGCAGATTTATATAGGTGTATGTACATGTCTCTGTGTGTGTAGCTGGGGAGGTATATGTTTTTTCAACTCTGTCTACTAACAGAATTTGTACCAGTAACATTACAGTAGCAATTAGCTCAGCTGGCATCGAAATCTTGGCTGCTCAAAATCATTCTCCACTAAAAAAGATTAAGGGTTCTTTTAGCAATGGCTGATTTCAAGGGTGGAACAGGCTAAGGAGAAAATGAATCTGAATATCTTGTGTCAGAAAACGAGGAAGTGCTCAAAGAACCATAGGGCTACGTCAGCTCAAAGATACTCCTTTTGTCCAAGAATGGGACAGTATGAACATCACAATAGATGAGGATAGAGTATAACCCATTAAATAAAACTAGAAACCCCATTATCATATGATACAAGTAAATGAATGAATAAATAGAAAGTTTGATGAAGAATTAGTTATTTGCATAGTTTAAAAGTACCCCCTCCCAAATATTTATAATTTACAAAGGTGGACCAAATAACTTTACAGTGGAGAAACTTGGCAGATGCTAGCTTATCCAGGGAATCAAAATGAGTATCATTAAGAATGGGACAGATAGAAACCATCTGACATCTGATTGGATGCAGTGAAAACAGCACTGCATTCCCCCATCCATCAAGCTGAAGATTCATAATTTGAGTCTAATCACGAGGAAACATCAAACACAAGTTGAAGGAGAGTCTACAAAATACAGTGGACTCCCCCTCCACCTTATTCATGTTTTCTCTTTCAGAGTTTGTTACTCAGGATTAACCACAGTCTGAAAATAGTAAATGGGGGATTCCAGAAATAAACATCTTATGTAAGTTTTAAGTTTCACACTGTCCTGGGTACTGTACTGAAATCTCTCACGTAAGGGAATCTCACTCCATTTTGCCCTGAATGGGCCTTTGTCTAGCATGTCTGCCTGTTAGTCACTTAGTAACCATTTCAGTTATCAGATCAAGTGTTGTAGTATGACAATGCTTGTGTGTAAGTCACTCTTGCTGCAGCTAAGTCACTTCAGTCGTGTTCGACTCTGTGCGACCCCAGAGACAGCAGCCCACCAGGCTCCCCCGTCCCTGGGATTCTCCAGGCAAGAACACTGGAGTCGGTTGCCATTTCCTTCTCCAGTGCATGAACGTGAAAAGTGAAAGTGAAGTCACTCAGTCGTGCCTGACTGACTCTTAGTGACTCCATGGACTGCAGCCCACCAGGCTCCTCCGTCCATGGGATTTTCCAGACAAGAGTACTGGAGTGGGGTGCCATTGCCTTCTCCGCTATATATAATAATAAATGGCCCCAAAGGGCAAGACCAATGATGCTGGCAATTCAGACGTGCCAAAGAGAAGCCATAAAGTACTTCCTTTAAGTGAAAACGTAAAAATTCTCAATAAGAAAAAAAAATCATATGTTGAAGTTGCTTCTGCAGTAAGAAAGAACATGTGAAAAAGGAAAAAAAAATCATACTAGTTTTGCTGTCATACCTGAAACTGCAAAAGTTAAGGCCACAGTGCACAACGAGTACTTAGATAAGATGAAAAAAGGCAGCAAATTTGGACTGTGAGGTATTTTGATAGACACAGAGTCCACATTCAAGCAACTTTTATTGCAATATATTGTTATGAGTGTGTGCTCAGTTATGTCTGACTCTTTGCAACCCAATGGACTGTAGCCCACCAGGCTCCTCTACCCATGGACTTTTCCAGGCAAGAATACTGGAGCAGGTCTCCAGCCAGTAACGTCAGCTAGAGGTTTGCCTTGACTAGGGAGTAAAGTGATGTAAACAAAAGTATATTCCATTATCCAGAGTCAAACAAAGGCCACCCCAAATCTTCAGGTGCTGTACTCTGTCCAGGGGTCGTTTTAAATTAACTGATTATCCCAGAGTACAAACTGAAATAGAAGACTGCATTAAATTATAGAATGTTCTTCTTTGCTTTCTCTAAAATGTTTTATCTTCAGCACGTTTTACTGGACTTTTTAATCACTGCAGTTTTTAATGTAACTGAAGGCAGAGTTTGTAGAAAACCTCTTTCTATAATTATGAATTAATTACTCATAATTAGAAAATCATTTGTGAAAATTATTACTTTAGTAAGGTTACGTGTATCTGAGTGAAACTGAGAGTTAAATCAGAATAAAAAAGTTAACCACTACGTTGATCTTAAACCTTAAAATCTTACCAGATAACACATTTTTGCATTATAGAAACTGGTTTAGCTCCTCAAAATAAAAATGCTCTCTAGAATAAGAGAGGGCTATAGGATTAGCAACACTCTTGAGATCAGTGCTGAGCCAATTCTGAGTCAGGTATCATAGTCTCAGTGGACTCTTTAAGCCGAGGGCCTGAATTCTGAACGTGGAACAGGGCAGGGAAGATCACCTGGGATAAGGGCTCTGGTGTGACATCCTTCCTACTGGTTTCAACAACAGGTCAGTATGGAGCTCAGATTCTCATGAGGGTGTGCTCCTTAAAATTACCTGCAGCATAAATGAAAAGGAGGCTTATTTTAAAATAATATCCAAAGAATGAAAATATGGTGTTTGAATGTGAAAATAAACATTTCATGTGTGTGCATACAACTCTTTGCTACCCCATGGACTGTAGCCCACCAGGCTCTCCTTTGGATGGAATTTTCCAGGCAAGAATACTGGGGTGGGTTTCCATTTAAGCATTTCATACCTTTTGTTTCAAATTAAATAGAAAACAAAATTTCTTTTACTTCACATGTGTGTACCTATGTGTTTATTTACATACACAGAAAATTGTTTCATGCATACACATCATCCATGGAATCATTCAGTTATTCTCATCTTTTTAAATGTTTTTAACAGAGTACAACCTAAATAGTTTTTTTTAAGAACTTCAAATATTTATTTTAGGTCTTTATTTTAGACCTCATCACAACATCTATCATCGTATATTTCTAAACCGTTAACACTGTATTTTTTAATATGGTAGTTTTATTTTTATTATCTTTAGTAATCTTTGATTCTATTGTAGGGAAAGGAAGTATGCAGTATTGTTACTTTTTGTATGTCAGTCTTAAAAATGATTATTTCCTGCCAGCAAATGGAATTGGAGATTCTGACAAATACATTTTTGCAGTGGTCTCCCTTCAGCCATGTTTATCAGCTGCATGGTAATGAGTCACTTTCTATGGAAATATAATCAGTATTTGATGGTGGTGAGAAAACTTCTTAGATTAAATGATTTTCGTGGTTCCTTGATTAACATACTTTCTAAAACCATTATCATGTGCACAACCATTGAATTTTTGGAAATAGCTCAGATTCAAGTCTTAGATCTTTCTAAAGAAGTGTGACCCTCCTTCTAGAGAAAAATACTGTGTGTGCCCAGAAACTCAAGACTAGGCTTTAGATACAAAAGGATTGCTAGTTACTGGGTGTCAACTATTCCAAGCTTTGCTCTGGCATGTATACTTAACTCCAGCAAGTCTTCCTGATCTCAGGGAATATCTATTATAATGAGAAAATTAGCCATGGAAATAGCTGCTGTTAATTTTAGATAGTGAAAGAAGCAGAGGAGAGGGTATGGACTTTCACCCATCTTTCACTCAGGTGATTGAGAAAAGTCTTTCTGAGCTGACGTTTGCTGAGACCCTGTTGATCAGAAGCAGTCAGCTGAGTAAAGACTAAAAAAAGGTGAGTGATCTAGGAGATCAGAGAGCAAGTTCAGGATACAGAGGAGGGAATGAATATGGATGTTCAAGGTGTCTGAGGGCAGGTAGGGCTGGTGCAGAGAGGACAGAGTGGTAGGCAGGCGCATAACTCCTAAGGCCATTGTGTGAAGTTAATAATGTTGCCAGATTTAGCAAATAAAAATATAAGAGACTGTTAAACTTGAATATCAGATGAATGATGAAAAAAAATCTACTATGGGTATATCCTATGCAATATTTGGTATTTTACAGTTAATCTGGCAATCCTATTAAGTGCAATCATGGTGTCATTTCTGAAGTGCGGAGTGTTCCTAGACCACCAAGCAGTTCTCCAGATACCAACTGGGTGTCATGTGATTCAACTCAATTTTGATACTATCTACCCAAAGACAGCTTCAGATTCCACAAGTTAATTTTCAGTCCTACAAGACTGCATTCCCTCCTTCCCACTGACCTTCAGTCAGTCTTGAGTCCTGATTGTTACCTGTGCATCTGACTGACGGGCTACAATGAGGGGTTCCCACTGCCCGCTCCTTGAACTTCAGGTGCCAGTTGCAAGTTCAGGTTGTTTTTTACCTGTACTTCTGATTGACTGACTGTAAAACAGAGGTTCCCAAGATCCCCTTCTTGGACTCTTCTGTAGCTCACAGAACTCAGAAGCATTTTACTCACCAGATTATTTGTTTATTATGACAGGATATAACTGGCAAACAGCCAAATGGAAGAGATGCCTAGGGCAGGTATGGAGAAGGATCATAGAGCTCCCATGCTGTCTCTGGACACACCACTCTCCTCAAATCTCCACATGTTCTCCAGCCTGAAAGTTTTTCACACCTTGTCCTTTTGGGTCTTATGGAGACTTCATTACATAGTCGTGATCGGTTAAATAAACCACTGACCCTCTCTCTGCCCACCTTGGTTTTCAGGGGTGGAGGAGAGTGGATGTGGTGAGGGGAGTAATGGATGGAACCTAACGTGATTGATTCTTTCTAGCAGGCCTGCCATCTATGGGGTCGCACAGAGTCGGACACGGCTAAAGCGACTTAGCAGCAGCAGCAGCAGGCAACTGCTGTCCGAGATGGGGCCTGACCTCACTAACATGATAAGAGACAGCTTCATCACTCCCCCTACTTCAGAATCCAAGGGTTTGGTGAACTGTGGCTCAGGAACCCTGGGCAAAGACCAAACATATATTTTTCTTATGAATCACAATATCACAACTATCCTTATCCTTATTGTCCAAACAAAAACACTTCTGAATCACATGGGCATTACTGACAGCTAATCCAGGGCATGCAGATGACACCACCCTTATGGCAGAAAGTGAAGAGGAACTAAAAAGCCTCTTGATGAAAGTGAAAGAGGAGAGTGAAAAAGTTGGCTTAAAGCTCAACATTCAGAAAACGAAGATCATGGCATCTGGTCCCATCACTTCATGGGAAATAGATGGGAAAACAGTGGAAACAGGGTCAGACTTTATATTTTTGGGCTCCAAAATCACTGCAGATGGTGACTGCAGCCATGAAATTAGAAGACGCTTAGTCCTTGGAAGAAAAGTTATGACCAACCTAGATAGTATATTCAAAAGCAGAGACATTACTTTGCCGACTAAGGTCCGTCTAGTGAAGGCTATGGTTTTTCCTGTGGTCATGTATGG
>SJYV01021110.1:70420-90732 GCA_006410875.1 Neotragus pygmaeus | reverse complement strand
GCCATGAAATTAGAAGACGCTTAGTCCTTGGAAGAAAAGTTATGACCAACCTAGATAGTATATTCAAAAGCAGAGACATCACTTTGCCGACTGAGGTCCGTCTAGTCAAGGCTATGGTTTTTCCTGTGGTCATGTATGGATGTGAGAGTTGGACTGTGAAGAAGGCTGAGCATCGAAGAATTGATGCTTTTGAACTGTGGTGTTGGAGAAGACTCTTGAGAGTACCTTGGACTGCAAGGAGATCCAACCAGTCCTTTCTGAAGGAGATCAATCCTGGGATTTCTTTGGAAGGAATGATGCTAAAGCTGAAACTCCAATACTTTGGCCACCTCATGCCAAGAGCTGACTCATTGGAAAAGACTCTGATGCTGGGAGGGATTGGGGGCAGGAGGAGAAGGGGACGACCGAGAATCAGATGGCTGGATTGCATCACGGACTCGATGGACGCGAGTCTGAGTGAACTCCGAGAGATGGTGATGGACAGAGAGGCCTGGCGTGCTGCAACTCATGGGTTCGCAAAGAGTCTGACACGACTGAGCGACTGAACTGACTGACTGACTAAATGCATATATACGGAATCTAGAAAAATGATACTGAAGAATTTACTTGCAGGGCAACAACAGAGAAACAGACATAGAGAACAGACTTTTGGACATGGGGAGAGGGGAAGAGAGAGTGAGATGTATGGAAGGAGTGACATGGAAACTTACATTACCATATGTAAAATATATAACCAACAGGAATTTGCTGTATGGTTCAGGAAACTCAAACAGGGGCTCTGTATCAACCTAGAGGGGTGGGATGAGGAGGGTGATGGGAGGGAAGTTCAAATGGGTGGGGATATATATACCTATGGTTATTTATCTTGAGGTTTGACAGAAAACAAAATTCTGTAAAGCAACTATCCTTCAATAAAAAATAAATTAATTAAAAAAATAAGATCATGGCATCTGGTCCCATCACTTCAAGGCAAATAGAAAGAGAAAAAGTGGAAGCAATAACAGATTTCTGCAGCCATGAATTTAAAAGATACTTGCTTCTTAGAAGGAAAGCTATGAAAAACTTGGGCAGTGTATTAAAAAGCAGAGACATTGCTTTGCTGGCAAAGGTATATATAATCAAAGACATAGTTTTTCCAGTAGTCGTGTATGGATATGAGAGCTGGACCATAAAGAAGGCTGAGCACCAAAGGACTGATGTCCCTGAATTGTGGTGCTGGAAAAGACTCTTGACGGTCCCTTGGACAGCAAGGAGATCAAACCAGTCAATCCTAAAGGAAATCAACCCTAAACATTCATTGGAAGAAGTGATGCTGAAGCTGATGCTCCAGTACTCTGGCCACCTGATGTGAAAAGCCGACTCATTGGAAAAGACCATGGTGCTAGGAAAGACTGAAGGCAGGAGGAGAAGGGAACTACAGAGGATGAGATGGTTGGATGGCATCAACAACTCAATGGACATGAATCTGAGCAAACTCTGGAAAATAGTGCAGGAAAAGAAAGCCTGACATGCTGCAGTGCATGGGGTCACAGAGAGTTGGACAGGACTTAGGAACTGAACAACAACAGCAACCTTTCATTTTAAAATTTCAGCCTTAAACTGCATCCAGAGTTGTTCTATTCCCAGGTCATCAGTGAAAGCTAGATTTGAGTTGGCTCTTAAAAACTGTAAAGTGAAATGAAGCATCCTGACACTCTGCCTCCTTCCTCTTGAAGGTTAATTCCTTCAAAGCAGGTGAAAGGGGCAAATCTCTCATAGTTTAACTGGGAGAGACTGGTATCCTTCCCCCAATATTTTCCTGGTTTTTGTTTCACTGATTAATAATGACACCCTGGTTTTAGATGCTTTCCATGTAGCAGGTGTCTTCAAAATGTTCCTTTTATTGGGCTCTCTTCCCAAACACTGAACTCTCCTCAAAGAAAACCATTTCTCCAGGGTACCTTGTAATTCATCTTTGTTCTCAGTTTTGGAGCCCAACTGGAAATCCAGAAAACAAAAATAATCTCACCTGATAGTCTTTTTTTTTCCCAAAGGTTTACTCTCCTTTATTCTCATAAATATCTCTCCACTACTTGTGACACAACATCCTGACGCCTTATACTAAGAAGCAGAACATAAAATATAATTGAAAAAACATATATATAATATACACATTTACCCACAAAAAGAAAAGAAGATATTGATACTTGGTGTTCACCTGATATTCTATGACTATGTTTCCGAGTGTTTGTTTTTGTTAGTCCCAAAATTCTTTTTCAAATTATAATTTTAGAAAAATGCTTTTTACAGAACTTATTTCCCAAAGGCTACTTACAAAAGTAGGATCACATACATGGTATTATATCTTATTTAATTTATACTTGATCATATGCATTTTCTCAATCTTCAAATATGCCTCAAAGAATGCCTTTTTATGACTTTAATCATAAGTAGTACAGGGCTGCCATCTATGAGGTCGCACAGAGTTGGACACAACTGAAGTGACTTAGCAGCAGCAGCAGCAGTACAATACTTTCTTATTATAGACAAGTTGCTTCCCATTTTTGCCCATTATAAATAATGCTGTGATTGACATTTCTGCTTATAAATCTTTGATTACTACCTTAGATTATCCTAAAAATGATAATGAGTATGAACCTTTTATGATTTGATACAAATCAATAACATACTTGCTTTTGAAAAAAAATATCAATTTTTATTCCTATCTACAGTTTAAAAGAAGCTTTCATAACAATTTTCTCAATATGAGCTCTCTCTATGAAACCTTTCATAAATTATCAACTTAGTAGCAGAAAAAAATGGTACCCTCTTGCTTTAAATTGCACTTTAATGACTATGTAGAATTGATATATTTTCAGGTGTTTATCAGCTATAAGAGTTTTTGATAACTAATAACACTTTCCACACACACATTAATAATCACTAAAAATGAAGCAGGAGTCAAACTAACCTAAAAATAACTTTCTTAATATTTAGTCTGATCAAAAAAGGATTAACTTTAGATAACAACTGGGTATCCCAAGATTCTTCTAACATTCAAAGCAGCAGAGGTACAAGCAAAGAAAAGAGAAAAACAGCTAAGCCATTCATGTGTGATATTTTCCCCCCAAGTCCTTAAAACCAGATAAGTAAATTCTCCCCACATAAGATGGACTGAGACATGGGAGATAGTCTAAGACTGATGCGTTCCTGTGGAAACATGAGTCAGGGAAGTATGATCTACTCACTACATAAGCCATATGAACAAGTTATTTTATTGACTGCCTTTATGTCCTTTGCCCATTTTTCTTACAGGAGATTAATATTTTATTACTAACTTGTAAGTGCTTTTTACTCAATAAGGATGTATCTTTGTCATATATACATCAAATATTTTTCTCACTATTTCTCAGCTTATAATTTTATTTAGCAGAAACTTAATTATGCATTTGATTTCTCAATAAAACTTTAAAACATCTTTTTAAATTTTCTTATATGTTTAAAATTACCAAAAATTTGCAAAGATTGCACAGAGTTCCTACATACAGTCTACCCATTTTCCCACTAACATCTTTTACTGCTCCAGGATCCAATCCAGCATACCATATTGCATTTAATCTCAGTTTGATTTTTAATTTTGGTTATACTTCTTTTTTATTTAATTTACAGAGCCAAGAATGTTAAATTTCTTCTCCCAAAATGACCAATCATTTGACAAGTAATAATTGCATTCTCCAGTGACTAGAAACACCAACTTAATCTTATAAGTGACTTCCAAATTGGTATTTCTTAAATTAAATTCCTAAAAAGACGAGATGCAATATTTGATTCTGGCTCTCAAAACACAAAATGTGTATGCTCAAAAATGTGTGTCAAATGCAGAATGAATGAACTTTTTTTCTGTGAAATGTGATAATTTTAGTATAGCAATACACTTTTTGATAACCTAGAACAACTAAGCTATTCCATAACTAGGTATTTTCCCATGACAAATGAAAACATATGTCCACACACAGACTTATTTTTTCAAAGTTTGTAGCTGGCATATTTGTAATAGCCCATTGTTGTGAGCAATCTAAATTCCAATCAATAGGTAAATGGATAAGCAAAGTATGGTATATCCATATAGCAATTAAAAGGAAAGGCATTGAGTGGAGGGAAAAAAAGAAAAAGAATACATCCTGTGTGATTCTATTTATACCAAATTCTAAAACTACACACTAAGCACAGTGCAAGAAAGGAGGTCAGTGGTTGCCACGAACTGGGGCAGGGGGACAACTAACTGCAGGAGGGAACTTATGAAGGTAACAGAAATACTGTGATTGCTGTGGTAGTTTCACAATGAACCCATTTGTCAAAAATCACCAAATTATAGATTAAAAATTTATCATATACAAGAAATACCTCAATTGAGTTGCTTTAAAAACATTTCAGAAGGTGCACAAAATAATCCATTGGTTATAAGCATATATATTAAACTCATTCTTTATCAATTGTTTCATCTTTATAAAGTTTTGTTTTCATGTATTCTCTGCATTACATACACATATATTTATATACAGACACATATGATAGCATGCTTATTTTAATGAACTTTTTAAAATTTTTCAAATAACTTTCTTTTATATTGAGTAAGAGTTGATTTACAGTGTTGTGTTAGTTTCAGGTGTACATAAAAATGAATAAATTTTGACTTATTTTGACATTATTCTTGAAGGTAACCATTAATAAATTCATTTAGGGGACAACTTGCTTTCAGTGATCAGGAGCCTACAGATATACGCCAGATGTTAGCTAAAAGGACAAGAAATGCCCAGAACGGCGATCCTGGCTGCAGCACTACAAGGTGTCAAGGATGAGCCTTCATCTCCGCAGCAGAGGTTACAGCGGTCCATAGACTGACCTGGCGATGCCTGCTCTGAGGATCCTTCAGAGATGCCAACTCCAGGAGGTGACCAGGAGGAGGCTACACACCCAGGCGACATCTCCCAAAGCCAGCCTCTGTTTATAGCAACATCTCAGCCATTAAGGAAATAAGATGTGACTATGCACTGCCTTGAGGGTGAGACCCCAGCTCCAGAAGTCAATGAGAGAGGAAACCAAATTGCCCTTAGGATGTAAGGCGGGGCTGGCTTTTCCCTTAACAGTCACGGACATGGAGGGGGAAAGAATGTCAGAAAGGCGGTGGGGTGCCTGCTGCCCCCATTGCTGGCCTGCTGCAAGGACTGCACTGGCAAGTGGGACAGTCAGGCCACATCAGTTCCCAAAGCATTTGTTCCGGGAGAGTTGAACATCTGCTTTTCAGAAAAGCAAGGCACCTGATTGCTGTGAGGCAGTAAGCAGTCTAGGGCAGCTCTGGGCAGGAAACCGGGGCAGAAAGTGTGGGATACTCTGAGATGCCCACGTGAATAGTGCTCTAGGGCAAAGGTTGTTCAGACACTTCAATAGACTGACAAACGGGCTTTTCTAGCTCCAGTGATGATGTGGTGGTTCTACTTTTGCCTCGGGGAGCCAAGGCAGGTTTTCATTCTGCCTTTCGCAAGATGAATCCCAAACTAACAAATTAGGAATTTGGGATTAACAGATAAACACTACTATGTATAAAATGGATAAACAATAAGGACTTACTGTATAGCAGAGGGAACTTGTAATAATCTATCATGGAAAATAATCTGAAAATCGTTGCCTGTGGTCAATGATTCTGCTCTAGCGTTCCAGAATTAGCCATGTGTCTATTCCTCCACCTGATCGGGATCACTCCAAGAACTCCAAAGCAGTTCTCGAGGTGATCGCTGAGGAAATGAAGGTTCGCCTTAATTTCCCGGCAAGACTTTGTGGATGGTGGGGCCCTGCGGGACTTGGGACCCACACTGAGAAATCTCATTCTGGAAGTATTCCCTTTGGGCAAAATTTTTCAGCCAGATGACTCCTGGAATAAAAGAGCCTCTTCAAAGATGCAGGCTTTTCTCTGGCTTTTCTGGGAGAGCTTCGTGTCGCCCTGTGCTCTGACCCCTCCTCACACACGGGAGGGAAATTCGGTGGTACTGGTGTCTATTCCAGTATCCTCCCCACACAGGTTTTCTGTAATTAACGCCTTCATCTCTTTCTCTTTCCTCTAGGTGTTAAGATTTGATTGTCTTACTACTAAAAAGCATGCAATGAGCTTTCCTTACCTTAATCTAATCCTCTCAAATTTGTGCCTGCTAATTTTTAAGACCACTGGCAGGGCAATTAATGAACCAGAACTAAAGCTAAACTGGGAACAACATTACTTCACTCAGGTCTTGGTAAGTTCTGCTCCTGGCACAGGAAAAGGCACGATGGTCCTCAAGCGACACCAGCCAGGAATCCCTGGAAACGAGTCAAAATGTGTATGTGTATATAAGACTCATATATATACATCTTCAGTTATATATATATATATATACGTCATCAGTTATATATATATATATATATGTAAGTTTTTCCAATTATTTTCCATGATAGATTATTACAAGTTCCCTCTGCTATACAGTAAGCCCTTATTGTTTATCCATTTTATACATAGTACTGTTTATCTGTTAATTCCAAATTCCTAACTTGTTAGTTTGGGACAGTGTGCTTTAAATGAACTTAATTATAAGGACAAAGGAGCAAGGAGATTTAAAGACTAGCAATCTAGAAAACTGGAGAAAAAGAATGATGATATGTCTCTCGAGCTGCTTCTATCAAACAGCAGCTGTGTCAAGCAAGGATTTGGCAAGCCAGGTGCTTTAGTCAATTCATGATTGAATTTTCCATCAAGTGCCCGGAATGCCCTCATCCTTCTGTTCACCTGGCTCTCTATTCTTGGTATTACCCAGAGCTCAAAACTTGGCTTTCTCTCTTTATTAGAGACCTTTCCTGAGAACTCAAACACACTCATAGCTTCCAACAACAGTGTGATGTTGAACACTAACAGATCTAAATTCCAGATCTCTCACTCATTTTCTTTTGCCACAATCACTCCTGCCTCTTGGACATACTAGTTTCCAAAGTTCTATTCCAACTCATATTCAATAGTCTAACCATATATTTTCCCCAAACCAATTCCTTTTCACACTCTAGCATTACTGCCAAGGGAAAAAAACAACAACAACAACAACAACAACCTTAAAGTCATCTTTGATTCTCACCTCTTTTACTTTAAAAATAATAATTTCCATCAATTCACTCTTCAGGTCTTAATTTATTGTCTGAGGTAGTGACTCTTTTAAACCACAGCAGACCCTTGCCTCCAAAAACCACACTGGCACGCAGCATTTTCATACAGTTTTTCACTTTCATGGACCACCCCCAACCCCCAACCCCTAACCAAAAATGTATGGATCTCTACATTGTTCATTTCTAAAATATGGATTCTCTGATGTGACTCTGTCTTGAGAGTTCCAGAACCACTTTTCAAGTACCTTCCAGTCAGCATTTATTTTATGTTGCATAAACATCACACTCAGAATGTTCAAAACTCAACACACCATCTCCCTACTCAAAACTGCATCTTTTTCTTGCTCTGTTTTTTAGTGACTCGCAACACCATCTCCCCAATTATTTAACATAGTAATTTGAATAGTATTGTTAACTCCTTTTTCCCCACACCCCTCACATCTAAATGGTAATAATGGTAGCCTGACAAAATTCAACAAGGGTGTAAATACAGCTTTATTTGCCAAGGTGGTAAATGTATGTCTCAGGCTTCCTGGTGGCGTTAGTGGTAAAGAACCCACCTGCCAATACAAGAGATATAATAGATATTATAGATCAAACTCAGGGTTTGATCCCTGGGTTGGAAAGATCCCCTGGAGGAGGGCATGGCAACCGACTCCAATATTCTTGCCTGAAGAATTTCATGGACAGAAGAGCCAGGAGCTATAGTCCATGGGGTCGCAAAGACTGAAGCGACTTAGCACACAGGCCTGCAAATATATTTCTAATGCTGGCCCATCATATATACACAAGTTTTTTCTATATGAATAAAACAAGTGACTCATTCCTCTCCAGTTTGGTAGATAATACCCCAAGCCCTCAAGACCTCACTCCGGGACTCCATCAGTAGCTGTCTCACTCTCCCTGTTCCCAGTCTCCTTCCAGTTCTAACATCTCCTACCATGCCTTCAAGTGGATTTAGCCTTCCCCTCACTGCCCCCTACAGGAACTTGTATCCTTACTCTTATTCTTACGTCTTTTTATTTCTGGGGCAGCTTTTCCAGAGCTGAGTAGCCCTTTCAGAAAGCAGGTAACGGTTAAATAGAAAGTGAAGAGGCTAGAGAATAATTGTTTACATTCTCTCATCTCATCCCCAGTATAAAATATCATTTTGTATAGCAGGCTGATAGTCATCCCCCCATAAACATGCAGGCCCTGGAACAAAGAACAGCTTCATCTATGTATCTCAACATTCCCAACAAACAACATTTCCCAAATGTGCCAAAAGGTGAAAAAATGAGAAGTACTACAAGCACGAAAATACCCTCAAGAGTCTAAAAGCAATGAATTTGCATCATGGCATTTTACCGTCTTGGGAATCCAGTGCCACCAACCTATAGTTAAAACCAAAACTACTACAGCCAATTATGCTCAGAAGGGATTCAATAAAGTTGGCTTCGGGCCAGCAGGAGTGGGGGAAGGTGAGGAAGCCTGGCCCTGAGCAGTTGTTGATGCAGCTCAGGCATGGTGGGGTTTGGAGTGTCTTCCCGCAGCTCAGGCATGGTGGGGTTTGGAGTGTCTTCCACAGAGGAAGGAGTCCGGTATGGAAACTAAACCCAGTAGGGAATTAACTGAAGGACCTGGGAACCTAGGAAAGGAATCCACAGAGCAGAAACTGAAAGCCAGGAGATGAACCCAAAAATGAGTCAGAGGAAATGCGGCTAAAGGTCAAACCTTGGGGAAGGAAACAAGAGATGCCAAACCAGCAGACGGCTAAGGGTTGAGATCAGGGATGAGTCAAGTCAGCTGTTCTTATCACCAAAAGAGGGTTCTCCTTTGAGCTACCAAGAGGGTTCATCATTCTTTATCGAAACAAAATGAACTAAATTATTTGTTGAAACTTAAATAATTCAGTATGTCATATTATGTAACGGCTCTGTTTTTTTGTTTGTTTGTTTCTTCTACTTTATGTTTCTTCTCTACTTTCCTCATTTCTCTTCTGAATGCTTGTTTATTTTATGTAATTTTTATTTAATGCTAAGGCAACAGCAACTTTCAAGTTATTCCACAGACACAAAAGAAAATGTTTTTTTAACCTGATTGAAATTAAGTATATGTAACAATCTCACATTATAAAGGAAAAATCCAAAATGTTTCTATCATTAATGTTATGATTATTTGTATTACTAGTGGCTACCATTTACTAAATTTTTTTAAACCTCGTGCCATGTACTGTGCTAGGTGATATTTATTTCTCACAATATCTACAGGAGGAATTATTAGTCCCAAAGCAGACAAGGAAACCAAAGTTAAAAGAGGTCAGAAACTTTTCCCTGGATCCTAGAACTAACAGATGGCAGGGATGAGATTTAAATTTGTGATGTGTCTGATTTCAAACCTGTTCTTAATTACTGCACAAAGCTAAATTTTGTTTAAAAGACTCTTGTTTAAATATGCCCCACATAAAATGGGCCATTTGGTTAATGAAGAGCTGTCAAAGCACTGTGATATTAGGTACTTTTCACGCACCCTTGGGGCAAAGGAAAAATCCTACACATCCAAAGCCTTCTAGAACTCTGAAGCTAAGTTTGAAGACACAATCCATGAAACAACGCAAAAATTAGCCCAATGTTATATGTAAGCCTTGAGTTTGAATCGTGGAGGTGCTACTGCCCAGCAAAACAACCCTGAGCAATTATTCAGCTGGTGTAAAAATGAGATCATAGGGGTGTGAGCTTCACAGGGGACTCAGAGGATAAGATGAGATAATGCAGACCAGTGGTTCTCAATCACAGGTGCTTTCTCCTCACCAAAGGATATTTGACAATGCCTGAAGGGATTTTTGATTGTCACAACTGTACAAACGGGATGAGTACTACTGGAGAAGGCCAGGGATGCTGTTAAATATCCTGTAATGCATAGGACAGTCCCTCTCTCCCCAGCAACAAGGAATCATCTGGCCCTAAATGTCAATAGTGGTGAGGCTGAGAAAACCTATTGTAGAAAAGGCTCATAAAAGAGTGCTAATAGTCTGTTCAGTTCAGTTCAGTTCAGTCGCTCAGTCATGTCCGACTCTTTGTGACCCCATGAACTGCAGCACACCAGGACTCCCTGTCTGTAGCATCTCCATATTAGCTCTTATTGCACCTACATAAAAAGTTAGCAGTGTATATATCTGAGCAGCAAAATAACAATAATTTCAAAATAATGGTGAAAAGGAATAATAATTTTAAAACATAACTTTAAAGACAAGATTTAACAAAACAATGTAGTAGGTAAGAGCAAAGGCTTTGCTTTCTCCCCACCAAAGGATATTTGGCAATGCCCAAAGGGATTTTTGAACCTAGGTTTGAATACCAGATCTGTGTGATGCTGAACAAATTACTCAGACTTTGAACCTCTAGGTTTCCTCATTTTTCAAGTGAAAATAAAATTCTCTTTTGTTTGGGTGAGGATTAAATGAGGTAATTTATGTACCTGGATCATAATAAAACTCTCAATAAGTATTTTTAATGTAATGAGTCTTAAGCAAGGCCTTGATAAAAGTATAGACTTTGGATTAGAGAAAGGAAAAATAAACCATTTATTTCTATATAAACTTAAGCAAGGTATTTAATCTGGCAGGCATTCTTTGCATCTTTAAACGTATACAAAAAAGCCTATACTGTAAAATTACACTAAGAATTAAATGAATCAACATTGTAAAGAACTGAGTAAGGTGCCTGGCTTCTGTGGGGGGAGAGGGCAGGGGTATTCACTAAATTTTAGCCATCTTCTCCCCAGAGATTTTTTTAAGGTTTTAATAAAGGTACTGAGGTCAAAACAGATAATAAAAAATTGCCTTTGCTAGAGCAGAAAGTCTAGACAGAGAAAGACTAGAATACTCCATAATATACAAACAGTCCACCTTGGAGAAGTCCTCTGCATTTGAAAGGAAAGTTATACATATAATGCATTTCCTTCACACTAGCCTCCAGCTTTCAACAAATAGCTTCCTTTTGGCCTAGGAATGCCACTATGACTTACCTAGGCTGAGAGAGAATAAAATTGAATTCTTCAGCTACAAATGTAACTGCATTTTATAAGCACAAAATAGACCCACAGCAATAACTATCAATAACTATTCATAAATGAGGTAAGAGTAAGGCATGACTTATGAGAAGATATTTGCCATTCTCCCTCTAAAAAATAATCAGTAATGAGGTTTTACGATCATCTCTGGAAATTACTGTTTGTCAGGCAGTAATACCAGAGGTGAAATTATTTATTCAGGTACTGGCTGCTAAGGCAGATTATATCTAAAAGTATAATAAATGTTATTTCAGAAAATATAGTTTAAATTCTAATGAAAATAATAATAAACCATCTAATTCCAAGATATTAATATTAAGGCCTTTTAAATACCCTGTACCATGTGCTTAAGATGATTTCCCAATCAAATGAAGGCAATGTTTAAATTTCATTTAGTCTAATATTTCAAGTACAAAAGATGTGCCCATACAATCGAAATAAATGAAACACATGTAAACTTTCCTTGTCTAAATGGCTTAATGAGTGCATGTTCCACTTGAATTATACTTTAGCTGCCATTTGGCAAAGTAGATAATCTTATGATAAGTCCATAGGGTTCTCTAATGCAGTTTCTGAATTCATTTTGCCTTTTTATATGTCTAGAATCTACCCATCTACCACATGATGTGTTCAAAAACTATTTTACTTTCTGTTACGGCCTCTTCCAAAGAGGCTGCCTGTCAAAATATGAACCACTTCCTACTTTCATTTTTGGGAAATAGAGAATAACAACAATCCTGAACTGGAAGCACTCACCTGATTCTGTGTCCCACTAAACGTAAGTCAGTCACAATGGAAAAAGTTCTAGGCTTTATCAACTGCATGACACATGTAAAGCCCAACAATGCAACCTTCTGTATTGCCTGCATCCATCTCCAATGCCACCTAATGCTATTAACTTTCCTAAATCATGGCATTTGTCCATTTCACCATACTAGGACTCACCATACTCAGCACCCTCACACCCTCACTGCCCTCAATATAAAGAACATGTTCCACAAACTCACTGTTAAGGCGCCTCAAAGTCCACAATGTGACCTCAGTTCACCTTTCAAATGCACCCACCCTTCCTCTCCTATATGGACAATTGCCAAGAGTTAAACTTCCCTCATTCTGCTTTATATCATCTGCACTCTTCCTTCCCCTGCTTGGCAGACCCTCTCTCGACTCTCCATTGACTCAAAGCCCTGCTTACACCTCCCCTGTTTACTGCCCCAAGACCACTTGCTCTTCAGGATTAGTGGGGACCATACAGACTTCCCTGGTGGCTCAGACGGTAAAGCATCTGCCTACAATGTGGGAAACCCAGGTTCAATCCCTGGGTCAGGAAGGTCTCCTGGAGAAGGAAATGGCATCCCACTCCAGTATCTTGCCTGGAAAATCCCAGCGACGGAGGAGTCTGGTAGGCTACAGTCCATGGGGCCGCAAAGAGTTGGACACGACTGAGCGACTTCACTTTCACTTTTTACAGTCTGGAGGTTGCAGCTACATATTCTCACAAACATCATAGTCAAAGCGACAAAACCTATGATACCTGGAAGGCATCTAGCCATTTAGAGAAGGTGATGACAAGGGTCTCTGGCAAGGTACCAGGATTTAAACCACACAGTGCCCCAGACCCTGCAAGCCTCTTGCAAGTAGAAACTACCCATTCCCTTCCAGATACCTTCTACTGACATCAACCCAAAGCCCCTTCAGCTGCCGTGTTCCAATCACCTGAGTGAGCAGCCTCTTTCTCTTTCATAGGACACCATGGCACATAAGAAATTTCTTCAGGCTCCAGGTAATTTTAAAAAAATGAAAACAATAAGGAGATCACTTCTTTCTCCTCATGTTAACAAAGACTGACAAAACTCAGAATTAAAGGGATGTGTGGAAATGATCATTCTGATGGATAGTTGGTGAAAATATAAATTGATATAACCTTTCTGAAAGGCAATTTGGCAGCAAAAAAGACTTTAAAATGTGTATAGCCCTTAACTCAACAAATTACAAACATTTATATTTGTATGTTTATCACAGCACTGATTAATGCAAAAATTAAAATGGAAGTAGTTTCATGATCAACATTAAAGAAAGGATTAAATAAAGCACAGTGCTTTTATTCAATAGACTACCATGCAGTCACTCATAAAGTTGCAGGAAATCTACATTTGGGTGAATAGATCCAGTTACACTATAGCATGTACACTATGATTATGAATCTCTACAGAAGGACAGCTGGAAAAATGTTTCCTGCTGCTTTGAGGCATGGTTCCCCAGGGCACCTATAAAAGGATGCTTGAACCCTAAACATGGTACTTCATATTTTTTGATCACCTCTTTTCAGGTAGATCTTCTGGCACATGTACTGCTTTTAGAGAGCAAAGATTTCCAGGAATCCTTACCATTTCATCTTGACAAAATTCAAGTTCTTCTTCCTTACAATTAAGGAAATTTATAACAATATAAATATATAAAATGTGAAAACTGGATTTTAAAAAATAAGACATTTTTAGAGGATTCATCCATATGGTTCAACATCTAAATACAAAGCACATTTTCCAAATTATTATAGCCATGAAATCAGAGACATCTCAGAATCGATATTATCTCACAATTATTCTCAGACAGGCTGCAGTAATAAATTAGTTGTCATGACTGGCACATTTATGAAAACCTGCAAAATTCATATTAGTTTGGTTTCAAGAAAATTCAAGAGATAATAACAGAATGCTCTTTTAACATCTAGAAACCATAAGCTTTGTGAGGAAGCAAAAGGAACAATAGAGAACAAAGCATTTTTAACAGCATTCTCATAGAAGGAATCACAAAGCAAGCTCACTCTACATGATTATTAAGCGTCTTTTCAGGACCAGCACTATTCATGGCACACAAAGGGATACTTCATGAATGAGCAAGCTATTAATGATTTGGAATTCAAAAGGGATTCAGAGATGAATTCTGAATATGGATAAGTTTTCAGGGTAACATCCAACTTATTTTAGTGAGTGTTCTGTTTTATGTACCCACCGGAGAAATATAGGATACATTTTATATTTAATTAAGTTTAAACATATTCTTTGAATCAGAATAAAATTAACATTACAAGTGATAACACAATAAAATATTTTTATAATTTAACTGAAAGTATATTTTTCTTCATGATACATAAAATAATGGTGTATCTTACAACAGAAAGCAGATTAACTTAGATAAAATATAGCAGCAGATGTTCTAGAAAAAGAGAATCAAGAAAACCAAATGAAAGAACTTGCAATGTTTCATGAAACACAAGATTCTTTGATGCTGGTCAAATAATAAAGTCTCAACAGAATGTTTTTCTTACATAGTCATGTCTTACTGCCACCTGACTGATGGTTATTATAAGAAACCATCAATTTAATATGCATCCTGATTATCAAATTTGAGATGTTAAATTGTAGGGGGAAGTTGACTTTACTATTGATAAAATAAATACTAAAATTAAAAAAATCTCAAAACTGAAAGGCAAATATCCAGATAGAAAATATCCATTGCATTTCCCCACAGAAACAATAAAAAATCATGTCAGGTACACCATCTTGAAATTTCAAAATTCCAAGGATAATAAGATG
This sequence comes from Neotragus pygmaeus, assembly GCA_006410875.1. NCBI lineage: Eukaryota > Metazoa > Chordata > Mammalia > Artiodactyla > Bovidae > Neotragus > Neotragus pygmaeus. Next base: position 75,925 of record SJYV01021110.1, on the reverse strand, counting down.
ACAATAAAAGCTTCAAATTAGAGAAGGAAAAAAAAGTTCACATTTAAAGGCTCAAGAGTTAGAATAGCATCAGACTTCTCTTGGCTAAAATGGCACCAAGAAGACTATGAAATACTCCAGCAAAATGCAGAGGGAACTTTTACAGTTTTGTTTTGTTTTTCTCTGTAATTGATTTCTAATCTCACAGCATCATGGTCCAAAAAGATGCTTGACATAATTTCAGTTTTCTTAAATTTACCGAGGCTTGATTTGTGACCTAAGATGTGATCTACCCTGGAGAATGTTCCGAGTGCACTTGAGAAGAAAACGTATTCTGCTGCTTTTGGATGTAATGCCCTTTAAAGGTCAATTAAGCCTACCTGGTCTATGTCATTTAAGATTTGTGTTTCCTTATTAATTTTCTGTCTCATGATCTGTCCACTGATATAAGTAAAGTGTTAAAAACCTCTGCCATTATTGTGTTACTGTCAGTTTCCCCTTTTATGGCTGTTTAGCATTTGCCTTATGTATTGAAGTGCTCTTATGTTGAGTGCATAAATATTTACAATTGTTATATCTTCTTCTTAGATAGATCCCTTGATCATTATGTAGTATCCTTCCTTGTCTCTTATAATAGTCTTTATTTTAAAGTCTATTTTTTCTGATATAAGTATTGCTACTCCAGCTTTCTTTTGATTTCCATATGCATGGAATATCTTTTTCCAACCTCTCACTTTCAGTCTGTATATGTCCCTAGGTCTGAAGTGGGTCTCTGTAGACAGCAAATATATGGGTCTTGTTTGTGTATACATTCAGCCAGTCTATGTCTTTTGGTTGGAGTATTTAGTCCATTGGCACTTTAAGTAATTATTTATATGTATGATCCTATTGCCATTTTCTTAATTGTTTGGGGTTTGTTTTTGTAGGTTTCTTTTTTTTTTTCATCTAGTCCTCTTTTGTTCTCTTCTCTTGTGTTTCTTGCCTAAAGATGTTCCTTTAGTATTTGTTGTAAAGCTGGTTTGGTGGTACGGAATTCTCTGAGCTTTGGCTTGTCTGTAAACCTTTTGATTTCTCTGGCAACTCTAAATGAGAGCCTTGTTGGGTACAGTATTGTTAGTCATAATTTTTCTTTTCATCACTTTAAATATAGCCTGTCTCTCCCTTCTGGCCTGCAGAGTTTCTTTGCTAACAAATCAGCTGATAACCTTATGGGGAACCCCTTGTATTGAATATGTCATTTTGTTCATTTTCCCTTGTTGCTTTTAATATTTTTTCTTTGTATTTAACTTTTGCTAGTTTGATTAGTATGTGTCTCAGCATGTTTATCCTGGGTGGGATTCTCTGCACTTTCTCGACTTTGGTAACTATTTCCTTTCCAATGTTAGGAAAGTTTTCAACTATGATTCCTTCAAATATTTTCTCAGGCCTTTTATCTTTTTCTTCTGGGATCCCTATGATTCAAATGCTGACAAGTGTAATGTTTTCCTGGAGAGCTACAAATATTGAAACAGTATAGTACTGGCACAAAAACAGAAATACAAATTAACAGAACAGGATAGAAAGCCTAGAGAGAAACCCAAACACCTGTGGCCACCTAATCTATGACAAAGGAGGTAAGAACATATAATGGAGAAAAGACAGTCTCTTCAATAAGTGGTGCTGAGAAAAGTGGACAGGTACATGTAAAAGGATGAAATTAGAACACTCCCTAATACATACACAAAAATAAACTCAAAATGGATTACAGACCTAAATGTAAGGCCATATATTATAAAACTCTTAGAGGAAAACATAGGCAGAGCATTCTTTGACATAAATCAGAGCAAGATCTTTTTTGATTCACCTTCTAGAGTAATGAAAATAGAAATAAACAAATTGGATCTAATTAAACTTAAAAGCTTCTGCACAACAAAGGAAATCATAAACAAAAAGAAAACTGATAACTCTCAGAATGGGAGAAAATATTTTCAAATTATGCAACTGACAAAGGATTAATATCCAAAATGTACAAACAGCTCATGCTCAATATCAAAAAAACAAATAACTCAATCAAAAAATGGGCAGAAGATCTAAACAGACATTTCTCCAAAGGAGAAATACAGATAGCTGAAAAGCACATGAAAAGATGCTCAATATCACTAATTATTAGAGAAATGCAAATCAAAACTACAATGAGGCATCTCAGACCAGTCAGAATGGCCATCATCAAAAAAATCTACAAAGAGTAAATGCTGGAGAGGGTGTGGAGAAAAGGGAACCCTCCTACATGGTTAGTGGGAATGTAAATTGGTACAGCCACTATGGAGAACAGTATGGAGGTTTCTTAAAAAATTAAAAATAGAACTATCATATGACCTAGCAGTCCCACTCCTGGGCATATATGTGGAGAAAAACATAATTGAAAAAGATACATGTACCCCAATGTTCACTGAAGCACTATTTACAATATCCAGGACATTGAAGTAACCTAAATGTCCATCAACAGAAGAATAAATAAGGAATATGTGGTGCATGTATACAATGCAATATTAGTCATCTGTAAAAAAGAACAATACAATGCCATTTGCAACAATATGGATGACATAGAGATTGTCATACTGAGTGAAGGAAGTCAGATACAGAAAGACAAATATCATATGATATGGCTTATATGTGGAATCTAAAAAAAAAAAAAAAAGAACTTATTTACAAAACAGAACTAGGGTCATGGATGTAAAAAACAAACTTATGGATACCAGGATAAGTAAGGGTGGAATAAATGGGGAGATTGGGCTTGACATAAACACACTATTATATATAAAACAGATAACTAATAAGAACTTTCTGTTTAGGACAGGGAAATCTATTCAGTACTCTGCAATGGCTTATATGGGAAAAGAATCCAGAAAAAAACAATGGCCATACACATACGTATAACTTGGAGAAAGAAATGGCAACCCACTCCACTGGAATTCCTATTGAGCTAATACAAATTCTAAACGATGATGCTATTAAAGTGCTGCACTCAATTTCCCAGCAAATTTGGAAAGCTCAGCATCAGCCACAGGACTGGAAAAGTTCAGTTTACATTCCAATCTCAAAGAAAGGCAATGTCAAACACTGTTCAAACTACTGCACAATTGCACTCATCTCACACGCTAGCAAAGTAATGCTCAAAATTCTCAAACACAGACTTCAATAGTATTTGAATTGTGAACTTTCAGATGTTCATGCGGGATTTAGAAAAGGCAGAGGAACCAGAGATCAAATTGCAACATCCGTTGGATTACTGAAAAAGAGACAGAGTTCCAGAAAAACATCTACTTCTGCTTTATTGACTATACCAAAGCCTTTGACTGTGGATCACAACAAACTGGAAAATTCTTCAAGAGATGGGAATACCAGACCACCTTAGCTGCTTCCTAAGAAATCTGTATGTGGGCCAAGAAGCAACAGTCAGAACTGGACATGGAACAATAGACTGGTTACAAATTGGGAAAGGAGTACATCAAGGCTGTACATTGTCACCCTGCTTATTTAACTTATATACAGAGTACATCATGTGAAATGCCAGGCTGGATGAAGCACAAGCTGGAATAAAGATTGCTGGGAAAAATATCAGCAACCTCAGATATGCAGGTGATACCATCCTTACAGCTGAAAACAAAGAACTAAAGAACCTCTTGATGAAAGTGAAAGAGGAGAATGAAAAAGCTGGCTTAAAACTTAGCATTCAAAAAACTAAGATCATGGCATCTGGTCCCATCATTTCATGGCAAATAAATGGAGAAACAATGGAAACATTGAAAAAATTTATTTTCTTGGGCTCCAGAATCACTGCAGATGGTGACTGCAGGCAAGAAATGAAAAGATGCTTGCTCCTTGGAAGAAAATCTATGACAAACCTAGACAGCATATGAAAAAGGAGAGACATTACTTTGCCAATGAAGGTCTGTCTAGTAAAAGCTATGGTTTTTCCAGTAGTCATGTATGGATGTGAGAGTTGGACTCTAAAGAAAGCTGAGTGCCAAAGAATTGATGCTTTTGAACTGTGGTATTGGAGAAGACAACTGAGAGTCCCTTTGACTGCAAGGAGATCAAACCAGTCCATTCTAAAGGAAATCAGTCCTGGGTCTTCATTGGAAGGACTGATGCTGAAGCTGAAACTCCAGTACTTTGGCCATCTGATGCAAAGAACTGACCTATTGGAAAAGACCCTGATGCTGGGAAAGTTTGAAGGCAGGAGGAGAAGGGGACGACAGAGGATGAGATGGTTGGATGGCATCACTGACTCGATGGATATGAGTTTGAGCAAGCTCTGGAAGTTGGTGATGGAAAGGGATGCCTGGTGTGCTGCAGTCCATGGCATTGCGAAGAGTCCAACATGACTGAGTGACTGCACTGAATTGAACTGAACATCAATCAGTCATAAGCATATGTGTGTCTCCTCCCTCCTTNGCAAGCTCTGGAAGTTGGTGATGGAAAGGGATGCCTGGTGTGCTGCAGTCCATGGCATTGCGAAGAGTCCAACATGACTGAGTGACTGCACTGAATTGAACTGAACATCAATCAGTCATAAGCATATGTGTGTCTCCTCCCTCCTTAACCTCTCCCTCACCTCCCTCACTAGCCCATCCCTCCAGGTTGTCAGAGAACACCAACTTCAGATGCTCTGCAAGATACATCAAACTCTATTTCACATATTTTTATCTATTTTACATATCTTTATCTATTTTACATATCTTTATCTATTTCACATATCTATTTTACATATAGTTATCTATTTTACATATAGTAATGTATACATCATGAGACACGCTGGACTGAAGATACACAAGCTGGAATCAAGATTGTCGGGAGAAATTTCAATAACATCAGATATGCAGATGACACCACCCTTATGGCAGAAAGCGAAGAAGAACTAAAGAGCCTTTTTATGAAATTGAAAGAGGAGAGTGAAAAAGTTGGCTTAAAGGTCAACATTCAGAAAACGAAGATCATGGCATCCGGTCCCATCACTCCATGGGAAATAGATGGGGAAACACTGGAAACAGTGTCAGACTTTATTTTGGGGGGCTCCAAAATCACTGCAGATGGTGATTGCAGCCATGAAATTAAAAGACGCTTGCTCCTTGGAAGAAAAGTTATGACCAACCTAGATAGCATATTCAAAAGCAGAGACATTGCCAACAAAGGTCCGTCTAGTCAAGGCTATGGTTTTTCCTGTGGTCATGTATGGATGTGAGAGTTGGACTGTGAAGAAGGCTGAGCACCGAAGAATTGATGCTTTTAAACTGTGGTGTTGGAGAAGACTCTTGAGAGTCCCATGGACTGCATGGAGCCCCAACCAATCCATTCTGAAGGAGATCAGTCCTGGGATTTCTTTGGAAGGAATGATGCTAAAGGTGAATCTCCAGTACTTTGGCCACCTTATGAGAAGAGTTGACTCACTGGAAAAGACTCTGATGATGGGAGGGATTGGGGGCAGGAGAAGGGGACAACAGAGGATGAGATGGCTGGATGGCATCACGGCCTTGATGGACGTGA
>SJYV01021110.1:53622-67004 GCA_006410875.1 Neotragus pygmaeus | reverse complement strand
TTTTCCCAGTTCCTAGATCTGTGAGTCATATCCAGGGAACCTTGACATGATATAAGTGGCTTACAGTCTGATGCTATGATGGAACAAGCCTTTTGAGGGTCTTGGGAGGAAAGTGAGTGTGTTTTTATGGAGAACAGATGTGAATCATAGGGCTAGGAGAAACTATGTTAGGTTGTTATAACAATGCGTGGTAGCTCAGTTGGTAAAGAATCTCCTTGCATTGCACGAGATCCCGGTTTGAATCCTGGGTTGGGAAGATCTTCTGGAGAATGGATAGGCTACCCACTCCAGTATTCTGGCCTAGAGAATTCCATGGGCTGTATAGTCCATGGGGTCACAAAAAGTTGGACACAACTGAGTAACTTTCACTTTCACACGGATCGCACCTCCTTAGGTATATCTTCTATAAGATTTTTCTGCACTTTCTATCAAAAAGAGGAGTCTGTTTTCTCACTCTCTGTATCTAGACTTGCCTTGTGACTTGCTTTGATCCCTGATGTGCCAGTAAGATAGGGTCAGGCAGCTTCTACTTTTGTTTTTTCCTAACACTGGAACCACCCAACTGTGGATATTGTTATGAATACTGGGGTGGATACTGGGAGGAAAACCACATAGAGAGAAAGGTCCTACTAATCCCAGACACTAATCAACCTACCAATTGAAAAATCAACCTACCTTATAAAGCTTGGTGAGACAAGCAGAAGAACTACCCAATCAATTCCATAAAACCATGAGAAATAACAAGCCACTGCTGTCTTAAGCCACTATGTTTTGGAGAGGAATGTTGCACAGCAATAGGCCACTGTACAAATAGTATCCCAGGCTCTACTGAGGGATATGAAAAAGGACTAATGATAGTTTTTAAAAAGTAATGCACTTATGCATTCCTAATCATTTTCCTTCCACTGGTTGAGAGGTAACAAGGTCTGGAATAGCTGCCTTGGATCCAGAGATAGAAGGTGTGTGTTCAGAATGGCAGAGATACCCTGTCAGTTCTGAACTGCTTACCTTTGGACTATTATGCAGTAGACAATGGATTTCTATCTTGTTTAAGTCTTGTTAAGCATTTGAATTTATTTTGCGTTTGTAGTAGCTAGACCTGTATCCTAACTAAAGCAGAATGCAAGTCAAATTATTAAATTTCACTAAAGAAGGTCAACTCATCAACTCTGGCACAAACCAAGTCATTTGAGTCTCTCTGATACACAACAAAGTACACTGGCATGTAAAGACAAAAAAATTACTTATAAGTTGATCTTAGATCCAATGACTGATGAATTCTTTCTTGGAATAGTTGGCATTTAAAGATTATGCTCCAAAGTTTAGTAGATTACCACAGAAATTTATATATCTTGACCATACAAGTTTCTTACCTATCTGAGAAGTCTGTATATCGAAATCTATGGTGGTTTCTGAAGGTATGCACAACTAATTAACAAAGAAGGAAGAGAACACAACCAGGATATCCAGCTAGATATAAATCTGGTGATCAGTTAGGTGAAAGATCATAGACAGAATGGTCTCTACAAACATTATAGATAAACCACTCCCATAGATTCTTAGCTTTTATCATTCTGTCAGTCAGGATGAGACAGGTTATGCTGATGTAACATGCAGCCCCCAGTCTCAGTGGGTTAACGCAACAAAAGTTTATTTCTCGCTTATACTATATGTCCAGTATAGGTTGTAAGAAAATCTGCTGATTGCAGAAATTCAAGGACCCAGACTGATGTAAGCTTCATCACCAAAGGTGCTTTCATGGCAAAATACACACGGACTCAAAGTCATATGTTTCATTTCCACTCACATTTCATTAGGCAACGCCTAACTTTAAAGAGTGTGGAGAAAGTACAGTCCTACCATATTCTAGGAAGAAACTAAGGCTGCAAATAATGCTGAATGGCATTAATGAGTAGCTCGCAAAGAGTTGGACAAAACTGAGCGATTTCACTTTCACTTTTCTCTTTCATGCATTGGAGAAGGAAATGACAATCCACTCCAGTATTCTTGCCTGGGAGAATCCCAGGGATGGGGGAGCCTGGTGGGCTGCCGTCTATGGGGTCGCACAGAGTCGGACATAACTGAAGCGACTTAGCAGCAGCAGAAGCAGCAGCAGCAACCTGTATATTAAGTTACATCACCAGCAGTACAAATAGACCTATTACATCATCTCAGTCCCGGACAGAAATGCTTTGACTGAGTCACAATTGAATATTATGTTCTAGGATTCAATTAAAAAGTGTCCACTTGAAGAATGCTTCTTTATCTTCTGAAAAATTATAGTTAAAATACTGATCTTGATGTTACCTACTCCACCCAACACAAAGATATACATACGAACTGCAAATGTATTTTAGAAAAAAGCACACTTAATTTTTTTTATCAGAATTTTTATATTTTCTTTCTTCTTATTCAACAATGAGAACCAAATGACCCTATATCCTGACCCCTCACACTTTGTCCTAGCTGCCAGGAAGCTAAGAGTTAAACTTGTTGCTATATTACAAAAACTAATTTGCTTCAAGTTCTTAATCCATTTAGCTTATGCTTCTGTCAATTGATTTAAAATGTTTTTCTCTATTGTATTAATATTTATCTCAATGATGAGATATCTCAAATTGTCTATTAAAGGAGGCATTAAGTTAGAAAAAAATCACCACACAGTGAAAGTCTGTTATAATAATGCTTTATAACTCACTTAGCTTTTAAACATCTTCTGGTTAGTGCTGTAATCCCAATACCCAGGACAGAACTTGGTACAGGTAGGTGGCTCAGTAAGTATTTGTTGAATGAATGAATGGATGAGTAAGTGAATAAACTTTTTCACAATGTGTGTGTCATTTTCTCAAGAGTCATTACTTGGATAGATACTGCTGTGTGTGTGTGAATGTGTGAAGTCACTCAGTTGTGTCCGACTCTTTGCGACCACATGGACTGTAGCCTACCAGGCTCCTCCTTCCATGGGATTCTCCAGGCAAGAGTACTGGAGTGGGTTGCNCCATTTTGAGTTTATCTTTTTGTATAATGTTAGGAAGTGTTCTAATTTCATTCTTTTACATGTAGCTGTCCACTTTTCACAGCACCACTTTTTGAAGAAGCTGTCTTTGCCCCATTATATATTCATGACTCCTTTGTTAAAAACCAGGTACCCATAGGTGCATGGGTTTATTTCTGGGCTTTCTATCTTGTTCCATTGATCTGTATTTCTTTTTTTGTGCCAGTACCATCTTTTCTTGATGACTGTAGCTTTGTACTATAATCTGAAGTCAGGAAGGTTGATTCCTCCAGCTCCATTCTTACTTCTCAAGATTGCTTTGGCTTTTCAGGATCTTTTGTGTTTCCATATGAATTTGCTCTGGTTCTGTGAAAAATATCTCTGGTAATTTGACAGGGATCACATTGAATCTGTAGATTGCATTTGACAGTATAGTCATTTTCATAATATTGATTATTCCTATCCAGGAACATGAAATATCTCTGCATCTATTTATGTTGTCTTTGGTTTCTTTCATTACTGCCTTATTTTCTGTGTACAGTTCTTATGTTTCCTTAGGTAAGTTTATTCCTTGATATTTAAGTCTTTTTGTTGTAGTGGTGAATGGGACTGATTCCTTAATTTCTTTTTCTAAGTTTTCATTGTTAGTATATAGAAATGCAAGTGATTTTNTGTCTTATTTTCTGTGTACAGTTCTTATGTTTCCTTAGGTAAGTTTATTCCTTGATATTTAAGTCTTTTTGTTGTAGTGGTGAATGGGACTGATTCCTTAATTTCTTTTTCTAAGTTTTCATTGTTAGTATATAGAAATGCAAGTGATTTTTGTGTATTGATTTTGTATCCTACAACTTTGCTAAATTCACTGATTAGCTCTAGTAATTTTCTGATACTATCTTTCAGGTTTTCTATGTATAGTATCATGTCATCTGCAAACAGTGAGAGCGTTCCTTCTTCTTTTCTGATCTGGATTCCTTTTGTTTCCTTTTCTTCTCTGATTGCTGTAACTAGGACTTCCAGAATGACATTGAATAATAGTGGTGAAAGTGGACACCGTTTTCTTGTTTCTGATCTTAGAGGGAACACTTTCAGTTTTTCACCATTGAGAATAATGTTTGCTATAGGCTTATCATTTATGGACTTTGCTATTTTGAGGTAGGTTCCTTCTATGCCCATTTTTAGAAGGATTTTAATCATAAATGGGTGCTGTATTTTATCAAATTCTTTTTCTGCATCGATTGAAATGATATGGTTTTTATCTTTCAATTTGTTAATATGGTATATTACATTGAATGATTTGAGTATATTGAAGAATCTGGCATTTCTGGAATAAACCCAACTTGATCATGATATGTGAGCTTTTTGATGTGTTGCTGAATTCTGTTTGCTAAAATTTTGTTGAGGATTTTTGCATCTATGTTNGACATGAGTTTGAGTGAACTCCAGGAGTTGGTGATGGACAGGGAGGCCTGGCGTGCTGCGACTCATGGGGGCGCAAAGAGTCGGACACAACTGAGCAACTGAACTGAACTGAACTGAATAATAACTATTTTTAAGCTGTGATATTTTAAGAAATCACCAGGCTATACATTATTGACATAACACAATGAATATTATTTTTAAAGCTGAAAAATGTTCTTCATATGCAATGACAGTGATGGTTGCCTAATATCCATTCTCCCCCTCTTTTTTAATAATAAAGGGATCCTAGCCTGGAGAATCCCAGGGGTGGGGGAGCCTGGTGGGCTGCCATCTATGGGGTCGCACAGAGTCAGACACGACTGAAGTAACCTAACAGCAGTAGCAGCAATATTCAGGGAGGTACTGATTTTCCCACATTAAATATATATTTTTTAATTTTAAGCCTTCTATTTCAAAGACTTCCCTGCCATTAGAGATGGTCACTGACATAGTTCTGGTCAATAAGATATTAGTGGAAGTCTATCAAATGCGTCTTTCTGGGTGCTATCATTTTCCTTATTAAAAAGATTATAGATTTTCCTGGTTGTCAAGGGTTAAGACTCCTTGCCCCCAGTGCAGAGGCACAGTATCATCTCTGGTCAGGGAACTAAGATCTCACATGCTACAGGGTGGAATAAATAATTTAATAAAAGGACTATCACCTGATGCATGCTTTGTCTTTTTGTCCAGCCCTTCTTCCTGTCTGTAGTACAGCAACTATTCTGGAGGTTCACTGTCTTTTCACCAAAAGAAGGAAAACCATATGCTAATGATGGTAGAGTTAAAAGCAAGGAGCCTGAATTCTTGGTAACTTCAAGGATGGTGCAGTTGCTCCAGCTTTGTACTATCTCCCTCCAGATATCTCATGGCATACAAAAAATAAACTCCTCATGTACAGTTGACAAGGTGGAAAGATGGAGGGGAAGGATGAATTGGGAGGTTGGGATTGGCATTTGCACACTACTATATGCAAAATAGATAATCAACAAGGATCTACTGTATAGCACAGGGAACTATACTTAATACTTTGTAATAACCTATGTGGCAAAAGAACTGGAAAAAGAATACACATATGAATATGCATAATTAAATCACTTTGCTGTACACTAAAAACTATCACAACATTGTGAATTGACTATACCCCAATACAAAAGAAAACATTTTTTAATTTAAAACACAAATAAACTCCTTACTTGTAGTATTACATTTCACTTTTTACTCTTGAATGAATACAATCTTGATAAAATAACAAGTATATTTCAACTGAATTCTTCTTTTCTCTCTTCATATGACGTAATAAAAACCTAATCCCCTAGACTTAAGAAAGACAAATTCAAATGAAGGGTGGACAGCTGCTATGTCACACAAAAATTATCTTGCATCTTTTATATACACTTACTGTGAATGGCTATCCTTCTTTAACCTCTGAAGTCCAGCTTGAAAATATTTCTCAGTCATGTGAAAGTGTGACGTCAGAAGAAAATAAACATAGACCAAAGAGGGTAACTAACTCTGCTATACATTTTTGCCTATAAATCCAAATGAGGGGAAAAAAATTTAAGACTCATTGGTATTCTCCAGCTATACCCTCATCTTAGTGAAGATTATAGATAAGTAGGAGGTGTGACTCACAGAAATAGTTTTCCTCACATAAATTTTACCCATTGAATAAAATCTGAAATATTCTCTGAGCAAGACAAAATAGAGACTCTGAGTCTTATGCTATTCCTCATGCTATCAACAGTAAAATAAAAATTCTACAAATTTTCCAAAATTTTCACAGCCAAACTTCCTCAGAATAGGATATTTATACCATATACTAGTCTAAATGTTGCAGGCCAAGATCAGTAATTACAAAGATCTATAAACATTCATTTTATCCTTCAAAAATGTAAGAACAAATTCATGACAATCAGCTTACATATTCAGTTGGGAATCTGTTTGGCTGGGAGTGACAGGAAATCTAATAAATAGTGGAAGAAATAGGAGTTTGTTTGTTTTTTGTCTTCTCATGGAATAATAAGCGTGAAGGTTAGGCAGTGCAAAGATGATAAATCTACTTTAAGATGTCATCAAAACTCCAAGCTACTTCTTCTTTTTTGCTTCATCATCCTAAGTGAGTGGTTTTATTCCTCATGCTAGCAAGATAGCTGCTCACCTCAAAGCAAAAAGGTGATAAGGGTCAAGAGCAAGAGCCTTCTCCTTGAGAAACTTTGCCTTTTCAAAACTGTACATGATCCCCAGACATTTCCATCTAATCATTGTAATGTGGGCCAATCCTAGCTTCATGGGAGACTGGAAAGTTGAATAATTTCCTTTCCAACGTGTATAACAGATAAAAGAGAAAGATGATGAATGGACGCTTCATGAGCAATCTACAATATCACTACACCTCCAGACCAATCAGATTTAGAGCCATGCACATTAGTATCATCACTATTGCCATTTTCACCATCAGCATTAAAGTATTTGTTCTACAAATTGTGGTGTGTTATTTTCATATAGTTGAGTAGTCCTCATTCAACCATGACCTCTTTAATCATTGCAAATTTCAGACCAGATCAAGGTATTACAATAAGTTCAAACTAAAAAATATTTGTTCCCTGGAATGAATAACACGGTGGTCCCTCAGTTTGGGGAAGAGGGGTGAATTGGTTTCAGGACTCCCACACACACCAAAATCATCTGTGAATGATCAAGTCCTTCATATATAGTGGCACAGTACAGTGGCATTTCAGTATCCATAGACTCCACATCCATGTAGTAGGTCGGCTCTCATTCAACCACAGTTGGTTAAATCCATGGATGCAGAACCCACAGATACTGACTATACTTAATTGCACAGGCTTATACAAAAATTCCCCTAATGCTGTATCAAATAATTCTCCCTAAAGTTTCACTAAATTATAAGGCTGAAAAGAACCTTAGCAATTATTATCATAATTCAAAGTCTTAATTATGCCCTGATGCTTACACAGGCATGTCATGTACCCACTTAGTGACACAGCAGAACGGGAACTCAGGGCTTCTGATTCCCCGTTCTCACTTATCTAGTTACTTAAAAAGCAACCCTAATAACAAAACTTCTTTAAAAGATGTACACAGATGTAGAGGACAAATGTATGGACACCAAGAGGAAAGGGGGATGGTGGTAGGATGAATTAAGAGATTGGGATTGACATATATACACTATTAAACTAATGACAACCTGCTGTATAGCACAGGGAACTCTACTCACTGCTCTGTGGTAACCTAAATAGGAAGGAAATCCAAAGCGGGGATATACGTATATGTATAGCCAATTCACTTTGCTGTAAAATAGAAACTAACACAACAACGTAAAGCAACTATATGCCAACAAAAGTTGTTTGAATAAAAGAGATAAAAGCACTAGGGGAAAAAATCTGTTACTCTATTATTTGTTTTTCTACAACTCTCCATTTTTCTGCAATGAGTTTTTCACCTAGTATATATCGTGGCACTTCAAGTCATTTCAGGGTTTTATTTCTCATCCATGGAGTTGCACCAGTTACAGAGAAGTATAGAGTAGCTTCCTTTAAACATATATAGGTAGCTTCCTAGAAGTAAGTATAACTATTCTAATAAATACTGTTCTCAATTCCTTATCTCTGAATTTAGAGACATTTGTCATTCCATGCTCTTAAACTATTATGATGCATAATATAAGAAAACCATGGATGTCGTTTTCTTCTTACTCTCAAAAAGTCCCCAGTCAATCCCTCAAATGCCACTCTATGCTTTCTTCTTTGAGCCCATAACATGTGATATGGGTAAAAAGTAGGTTTAAATGACCACCAAAGCAGCCTTACTAGAGGAAGGGAAAATATCTCCAAGGGCAATGTTTCTCCATACGGTCAAAGAGTGAAAGAAGACAGAAGCAGAGAAAGAGCCTTTCCAAAGAATCATAAGATCTCTGCATGTGTGTGGTAGGGGGAGGTGGGAGCGGTGTTGCAGGCTGAGTTGCCTGTTTTTATCTCCAACAGTCTGTTTTAACATCTGCTGGTCCTGCTATATCCTTCTCACCTACTGACTCTCTAGAACCTTCAGGAAGAAAAATTCCTCAGCACAAGAATGCACTGTGCCGCAACCCACAAGCCTTTAAAGGGGAGCCTGTCTACAATATGAGGCATTCAAGTCACCTGTCCCAGGAAAGGCATCCACAGATATCACTCAGTACAAACAACAGAAAAACAGAATCTAGGCATCTTTCTTAGGACTTCATAAACCTCCAAGATTATATGCAAATTTGGGGTTTATGTTAATTTTGCTAGATAATTGGTCCATATGTTCATCAGATTTTCAAACATACTTATTTTTTAAAGATATCATCATGCAATCCCAACTTATGAAAGTATTATTTTCTCTTTAGAAAAAGGTACTGAAAAACCATGCCTCAATATAAAATTTTGTCTTCTCAAAATAAAGTGATTCTGGTTTCTTAAAGAAAATATAAAATTAAGAAACAGTAAGAACTTATAATAAACAAGCCTTGCCATTATTGAATTAAAGGAACTTAAGCTCCCTATGGCCTTTCAAGGTATCACTTTTCTTAACTATAGAACAATAGCATTGATTTGAAATAGGTGATCTTTAAGCTCGCTTTCAGTTTAGAAAGGTTGTAATTCTATGAGTCAGCACTGTGGTATAAACCAGGACAGTCAAAATCAGAATCCTGTTATCTTTTCCTTAATCTGAACAAAATATCAGCAAGTTGCTCATGCAAATAACATCATTTATTTTCTCTACTGTTTAAAGTCCACCTAATATAGGATCTTTTTAGCATTTCCTAGAGATGGCAACAGATAATAAGTATTGATATTTTTCAAAAGCTTTCAGACAACTTAGAGAAAAAGATTCAGTATAGAAAATACTGCATACATAGATTTTTTCTTAGATTTAACTGGCAGGATGTGATATAACGTTTAACTATCCAATTATAGCAAAATTAAGTAAATTAAACAAGATATAAAATATGTACTGATTTTTAAAACATGTTAAATGGAAACAAATGCGAATTACTGGAAAACACAATTCAAACCAGTATCTTCAACTATATTAACAGATAACGTGGCTGAGGAGTTAAGAGTGCTTTTAAAAAGCATAAACTTCTGGTGCAGGCAAGATGGCGCACATATCCCTCCTCTTCACTTAATGTAATTAAAAACCTTGAAAATAAGAAAACAGGCAAACAGAGGAGTACTCAGAACAGTGAAAAGGAGGTGGATTAGTCAGTGGCCCTGGACTAGAGGAACAACAGAGCGGAAGGTCTTCGTCTTATGACTCCCTACCCAACAGCAGGTTATGTGGGCCCTGAGTCTCCAGCTCATCCCCACAGCCCCACAGTCTAGCTGTAGGTGATATAGGTAGGCTTACATTCCTCCCTCTCATCTAACTGGGGTCCAGCCAGCAACACCAGATGGCCTCACCACACTGGCAGAGGGAATCCTGCGACAACCAGCTCCAGGCCCAGCAGTGCTCCTTATCCCTGAAGGCTAAAAAGTCACTTCTCTCACCTACAAGCATCACCAGGACTGGCCTGGGCAGCTCCTTTCTGGTCCCTTCCAGGGACATCAGCAGGGCTCACTGGGAGCTCCAGAAACCCCAGACAAGTCAGGAAATCTGAAATAGTTCCACAAAGCCTCTGGAAATTAAACTGCCATTGGAACTACAGCCCACAAAAGTAATTCAGGACTTGTGTGTGTCCTAAATCTAAACAGGGTGACTGTCTGTTAAAGTATAAGATTTCAATAGGACCCAGAACCTCTTGATGTTTTAGCCAAAATACAAAGGATACAATCACAACTCAAGTGAGGAAAAAAAAAATAGACTAAAAGCAACACCAAAATGAATCATATGTTAGAAATATCTAGTAAGAATTTCAGAGCATCCATTATAAAAGTGCTTCAACAAGCAAATTCTCTGGAAAAAAAAAAAAGAAAGGAAAATTTCAACAAAGACACATAAGTGCTAGAAAGAACCAAATGGCAATTACAGAGCTAAAAAATATAAGAAACAAAATAAAACAGTCATTGGATGGGCTTAGTAGTGGAGATGATAGAATCAGTGCACTTGAGACTAGATCAATATAATGTATCCAACTAAGACCCCCTCCAAAAAAAAAAGAAGAAGATGACAAACAGAGCCTCAGGATTCTGTGGGACAGTAACAAATGATCCAACATTCATATCATCACATTCCAGAAGGACATGAGAAAGATAGTAGAGTTGAAGTGTATTTGAAGAAACAATGCTAGGAAAAACTTGGTACAAGACACAAACCTATGGATATAAGAGCAAATCTTAAATGGAATAAACCCAAAGAAATCCACACCAAGACACATCACCACTAAGCTTCTAAAAACCTGAAGACAAGGAAAGTTTCTTAAACCAGTCTGAGAGAAATGGCACATTGACTTTAGCAGACCATCAGTTCAAATGACAATTTTCTCATCACAAACCATGGAGGCCTGAAGGTAGTAGCATATTTTTCAAGTGCTGAAAGAAAAGAACTGTCAACCACAAATTCTTTCCCAATATGAACTGCTGAATTCATATTCAGTAAGTGAAATAAAAAACTATAACACTGTCCTGCGTTAAACAACAGCACTTATAAAAGAAGGAAGAGGAAAGAGATCCAAACAAAAATAGTAATAGCCAGAGCAACCACTGAGAAAACTAAACAGAGATACACTCACAAACATTAAAAACAAATCAAAATGAAATCTTATAAAATGTTGGAGTAACTCACAGGAAGGTGAGAAAAGGGAAGTAAAGGAATAAGAAACAGAGAAAACAAACAGAAAACATATTAAATAAAATGTCAGACAAATATAACACAGAGAAATTGGATCATTCATATATTGTTGGTGGGCACGTAAAGATACAGCTTCTCTGGAAAACAGTGTATTATAAAACTAAATGTGGAACTACATAGGACCCAACAATCACACCCTGGGCATTTTTGATCCCAGAGAAGTGAAAATTTACACCCACATGAACACCTGTACATACACGTGCATACCAGATTTAATCATAATGCTGAAAACTGGAAATAACTCAAAAGTCCTTCAATGCCTAAACAAGCTGTGGTATGCCCATACCACAAAATACCACTAAGCAATAAAAAAGGAATAAACCATTGACATGTACAAAATCTTGAAGCACTCTGGGGATTATGGTGGTGACTGGAGAACAAAACAACCTCAAAGTTTATATAATCTATGATCCCAGTTTTGAAATGACAAATCTGTAGAGATAAAGAGCAGATTAGTGATTGTCAGAGGTTAGGAATGGGGCAGTGAGAGCGAGGGAGGTGGGTGCAGTTATAAAAAGGGCAGCAAAAGGACTCCTTGTGGTATTGGAACTATTCTATATCTTGACTGTGGTAGTGAATACACAAACCTACCCATGTGTTAAATTGCATAGAACTAAATGCATGAGCTGGTAGCTCAGCTGGTAAAGAATCCACCTGCAATGCAGCAGACCCTGGTTCGATTCCTGGATCAGGAAGATCCCCTGGAGTAGGGATAGGTTATCCATTCCAGTATCCTTGGGCTTCCCTGGTAGCTCAGACGGTAAAGAATCTGCCTGCAATGCAGGAAACTTGGGTTCAATTCCTGGGCTTGGAAGATCCCTTGGAGGCAACCCATTCCAGTATTCTTGCCTAGAGAATCCCCATGACCAGAGGAGCCTGGTGGGCTACAGTCCATTGGGTCACAAAGAGTTGGACATGACTGAGTGACTAAACACAGCACAGAAAATGCATGAGATGGCTGGGTGGCATCACTGATGCAATGTATATGAACTAGGGAAACTCTGGGAGATGGTGAGGGACAGGGAAGCCTGGCATGCTACAGTCCATAGGGCGCAAAGAGTCAGACATAACTAGGTGACCAAACAAACACACACACACACACACAAACAAGCATAAAACTACTAAATTTGAATAAAAGCTGTAGATTCTGTCAATGTCAGGTTCCTGGTTATAATATTGCACTATTATCCAAGATATTATCCAAGTTATCCAAGATATTACTCTTGGGGAACACTGAATGAAGGGTACACAGGATCTCTCTGTACTATTTCTCAAACTGCATGTACATCTACAATTATCTCAAAATAAAAATCTAATAAAGAATATTGGGTGAAAGTTGTGGGGAAGCTGGTTTTCACATAGTCTGATACTTTGAGACTATAATATATACAGAGTATATATTATTTTCAAAGGAAAAAAAAAGGAATAATTTTGTAGGTACCATCTTTCAAGTGATCTGACTTACTCACATGTAATAGGACAAACAGACTCTCCTGCTGTGATGCAACAGGAAGTACACATCACAGATGTTAAGAGTATTCTTGCTAAAAATGTTTACCCTGAACCTAATTGAGTGAGTAAGCCATTCATTTCAGTTCAGTTCAGTCGCTCAGTCATGTCCAACTCTTTGAGACCCTATGAATCGCAGCACGCCAGGCCTCCCTGTCCATCACCAACTCCCGGAGTTCACCCAGATTCACGTCCATTGAGTCAGTGATGCCATCCAGCCAGTGATGCCATCCAGCCATCTCATCCTCTGTCGACCCCTTCTCCTCCTGCCCCCAATCCCTCCCATCATCAGAGTCTTTTCCAATGAGTCAACTCTTCCCATGAGGTGGCCAAAGTACTGGAGTTTCAGCTTTAGCATCATTCCTTCCAAAGAAATCCCAGGGCTGATCTCCTTCAGGATGGACTGGTTGTATCTCCTTGCAGTCCAAGGGACTCTCAAGAGTCTTCTCCAACACCACAGTTCAAAAGCATCAATTCTTCGACACTCAGCCTTCTTCACAGTCCAACTCTCACATCCATACATGACCACAGGAAAAACCATAGCCTTGACTAGATGGACCTTAGTCGCCAAAATAATGTCTCTGCT
>SJYV01021110.1:33625-44099 GCA_006410875.1 Neotragus pygmaeus | reverse complement strand
GTGGGGCAATTGCGTGGACTGAGCCCGTGTGACCGTGAGAGCCCGCTGCCTTGCTGTTGCACAAAGGAGCTCCAGGAGGGGATCAGCGCAGTGCTATTGAGGCAACCGGTCAGATCACTACCGCGGAGGTGGCCCATCAAGATGCCCTGGGAGGGGGGTCGCACAATTTGGGATTTTGTATGACTAAGCAACAGGCACCTGGGAACCTGATTGTCCCACCTTAAAAGAATGTAGCTGGGTGAAGGGCTGCCGGCTATGGGGGTCTTGGGAGAGAAAGAGAGAGAGGGGTGGGGGAGGGGCGGGGGTGGACAGGCTTCCTTTTCCCCGTTGTCCTACCCTTGCAGTTATAGAAGGGGAAAAGAAAGCTGGTAAGGAAAAGAAGAGAAAAATTAAAGATGGAGTAACTTTACCCATTGAACCACTGCAATTAGCTAGAGACCAGAAAGATTAAAGGATAAAACTGGCCTATTTATCAGTTTATTCCAATAAACATTAGGGTACGCCCATTTTTGCACTAAGCAAAATATACTGCACCAGATGCTGGGGTACAGAGATGATTAGGATACAGTTCCCTGCACCCAAGGAGCCCGCAGCCTAGTGGGAGAAGCAACTATGAAAGCCCAGAATGGACCAGTATTACACAACAGAAGCACACACAAATTACATTAGTGGAAAGAATTTTTTCTAGTTGGAAGGGAAATGGGATTAGGGAATTAGATCCCTTTTGACCTGTGCACTAAGAGGCAAATAGGGGTGTCCTAAAGAAGTAGCAATATAACCTTTTGTTATTCATCCATTAACCCAAACCAGCTTTACATACCTGTTCATTGAGTCGTACTTGAGAAACTTTTCAGTGTAGATAGGTAATGAATTCCTGCTCTGTATTGTTTCCCCTTTACAGTTTTGGAGCAAACATTTTCAAACTCTAGCCCTCGCAGTGTAGAAAACCCAGTCGTCCCCAGCTGAGATGCTGTCTTCTTGGACCTATTGCTTTTAATCCTATATCATCTGTCTTATCTACTAGCTTGAAATTGAGCTCAAAGCCAAAATTAATACTATGGAAGCAATGAGCATTTGGAGGGAAGCCAGTAAATCCTACAATGCAGTCATAGTTCTGACACAATCTCTGTAAAATGATGACAGTATAATCTTTTTCCTGAACTCAGTGACGATTAATTAGTCAGACTCATTAAATATAAAGAGACTGTTGCCCGAACAGTGTGGGATGGGAAACTAAATTGTGACTCAATCTAGGAAGAAAAGAACCAGTCTGAGTGACAGGCTCCCCCCTCTGTGAATGTTAGAACCTTGAAAAATATTAACGATTATTAAAGCACAAAAGGTTATTATATCATCTTCAGAAACATGTGTCCAAAGGGTTATTGTTGCAAAAAAGAACTAAATGGACTCTAGTATGAAGACGATGCCATCCATTTAAACATCTTTCCCACTTCTCCTTAGAAATTATATAAACTAACAAAAAGAATGGGAAAAAATGTTAAATGCCATTTTCAGCAAACATATAGATTTTACTCACAAACTCCAAAGTACTTGTAAAGATTGCTAAAAGTCAGCTGAGTTTGAGCAGAAGTCACATGGAAAAGCCCCAAGGAGAGTCAGAGGAAACCAGCAGTAGGAATATCAGAAAACATCAGAAAAAATGTATTTCCTGGAAGTTTGGGCAGGAGGGTGGGGGAGTTAGTTAGCATAAAATACAAAAGCAGTTGTCACTCAAGAACCAGAGCAAAAGCAGAATATGTAAGGCAGAAAAGGCATACATGGAGGGGATAAGAGGCACAGAGGATTTCCAGGGAACCCTGTAGCAGGTCTCAGGGTCAGCAAAACTATAATCCTTAAAGATGAGGTAATTACTGTGAGATGTAGAAGCCTTGTTCCTTGTTTGCAAGAACTAGGGAGCACAGAACTGTTAGCAAATGTCTCCTGAGCCAGATTTACTTCAGATATTCAAAGACAGTATGCTTACAGAAGACCTATAATTACTGGAAGCAGTCTGTTGGGGTTTTTTTTCAAATGTACTTATTTTTAATTGAAGGAAAATTGCTTCACAATATTGTGTTGGCCTCTCAGCTTCCCTGGTGGCTCAGACAGTAAAGCGTCTGCTTGCAATGGGGGAGACCCGGGTTCAATCCCTGGGTTGGGAAGATCTCCTGGAGAAAGAAATGGCAACCCACTCCAGTATTCTTGCCTGGAGAATCCCACGGATGGAGGAGCGTGGTAGGCTACAGTCCATGGGGTCACGAAGAGTCGGACACGACTGAGTAACTTCACTTCACTCACTGCCATCCTTCAGCATGAGTTAGCCATAGGTACACATGTGTCCCTCTTTAACCTTCCTCCCNGAATCCCACGGATGGAGGAGCGTGGTAGGCTACAGTCCATGGGGTCACGAAGAGTCGGACACGACTGAGTAACTTCACTTCACTCACTGCCATCCTTCAGCATGAGTTAGCCATAGGTACACGTGTGTCCCTCTTTAACCTTCCTCCCGCTCCCACCCCTTCCCACTCCTCTAGATTGCTACAGAGCCCGGAGTTATATGCCAAGTTCCCAGTGGTTATCGTCTTACGCATGGTAGTGTATATGCTTCCATGTTACTCTATGCCTTTGTCCCACCCTCTCTTTCCTCACCCCCTGCCCCCGCCTGTGTCCATAAATCTGTTCTCTATGTCTGCATCTCCCATCTCCACTGTTGCCCTGTAAATAGATTCATCAATACCATCTTTCTAGATTCCATATATGTGCATTAATATACAATATTTGTTTTTCTGACTTCACTCTGTATAATAGGCTCTTGGTTCATTCACCTGATTAGCACTGACTCAAATATGTTCCTTTTTATGACTGAGTAATAATCCATCACACACACACACACACAGAGGAAAGGTCTGGACACCTGGAGCCTCTTTCCAGAAAGCTAGCTCAGGCTTTTCCACATGGAGGTGAAAGAGTTCCCAGCAGCAAGAGATAAGGCAGACCCCAGTGTTCACACCCTTTCAGAATTCTGCATGTCATGTTTGCTAATGTCTTATTGGCTAAAGCAAGTTATATAGCTAAGACTAGAGTCGACATGGGAGGGCATGGATATGGAATGGTGTTACTGTTGGAAGTCTTTAATATAACAGTCTACCACAGAAATCAAAAACTTTTTGATTGAGAGAATAGAAAAGCTACCTTGAATCCTCCATGTCAGGAACTTTCTACAAGGACTGACCAGAAAAATAGGTAATTCATTTAGTAGTGAGAAATGATAAAGAGGAAACTGGCACAAAAAGAATACAAAGATAATAATTTTAAAAGAAGCNGTCTGTTTAGTCCTTTGGCCCATTTTTTGACTGGGTCATTTATTTTTCTGGAGTTGAGCTGCATAAGTTGCTTGTATATTTTTGAGATTAATTCTTTGTCAGTTGCTTCATTTGCTATTATTTTCTCCCATTCTGAAGGCTGTCTTTTCATCTTGCTCATAGTTTCCTTTGTTGTGCAGAAACTTTTGATTTTAATTAGGTCCCATTTGTTTATTTTTGCTTTTATTTCCAATAAAAATATAGAACCCTTCATGAATTTGTGTGTCATCTTTGTACAGGGGCCATGCTAATCTGTATCGTTTCAGTTTAGTATACCTGCTGCCGAAGCGAGCACCAAAGATTGTTTTTTGTTGTTGTTGTTTGGTTTTCTTATTTATTTTAAACAGAGACACAGTTATACAATGGTATATTACTATGCAGTTATAAAGCATAAGAAGAAGTATAATGATACAAAAATTTTTCCAAGGTACATCATTAAGTTTAAAAAGCACTAGTTTACCTTTAGATAACAAAGGGCTAAAATTAAGAATATATATTTGTCTGAATTGAATATGCACTTAAAAAATCTCTGAAAGTATACTCAACAAGCCAAGGTAGTTAACTCTGGGAGATGATAACGAGCTTTTCAGTGAATTTTTAATACCATTTGATTTGAAAATCATGATAATTTTTGTCTATATTAAGTAAAATAAATTTTAAAATCATTAGATATAATGTGAATTATGTTTATCTGCCATCTTCTCTTTAAAGTTGGGGAAAAAATGTGACGTGCCACAGAAAAATAATACCACAAGTACTTTCTTTCTATAAAAAGGTCAAGTTAATTTCCACACGCAAGGTATAATCATGTTAGCAGGCATGATTCACATGGTTATTTCAGGTGCATAATCTTCCTTTGTTATTAATTAATCATATATTCAAGTATCAAAAGGGATGACAATGTCTAAAGAAATGATATATTCACTCATGTCCTATTTAAAAATTATTTTATATTAGACTTCAGGCCAAGATTGCCTGAAGCATGAACTTCAAAAGCGTGAAGGTGTAAACCTAGCTCCTGAATGAACTTGAAGAATGTACAAATTCAAGCCTGCTGTTCTCAAACCTTGGCTCTTAAGCAGAAAATAAGAATCATTCTCTGATCAGGTCAACCATAGGAGGATCTTCGGCTTATCTCATAGAGAATCACACAGCAAAACCTTAAAGTCATTGTGAGTATTGGAAGAACAGAATCAAACATATTGTGTTCTGAAAAACTGCAGATTTGCTCTGTTTTCACCTCTGCAACTCATTCTTTGGGAGAGCGAGTATAAACACACAATGACTTATTTTACAATGAAAACATGTTTCAAGGCAATTCAATCTTCAAGTTTCCTTCTACTACCTATCTCATAAATATACTTCAGTTCCTCCTGGTTTCTAAGGCACTAATTAGCTTATGATACTTGATATTTCTAAGTCCACTCATTTCATCAAGAACCAGAACAATAGCAATGTCACTAAAGTTGTCAGTCTTCTCTGTATAGAGATTTACAGTAGTCTTCTGGTAGTAGAATTTGCCAAGATTTTGTAGAGAGTTTGGGTATCTATAGCATGTGGTCATTTGTAATATGTAAGATAATAATACATACTCCAAAGGACTATTGGAATATTAAGTGAGAAAAAATTTGAAAAGCGTTTGACATGAATTGAGTCATTCACTTATTTCCAGACTAGTGAACAGAATCAATTTACTTAGCCGTAATTAAATGAACCTAATCCTCCCATTTTCTACATAGCAATAAGTCATTAATTAAGAATATGGAGAATTCTGAACAGGATTTATTAACCAATGACCTGACATTTATGAAAACTTGCATATTCTTTGCATTTTCATGAGAATTTATAGTAATACATGTTTGCCAAATGATTTTGGATAGTTATTTTTAGTCTGGGCAAAAGCACTATTAATCCTACAAATGAGAAACAGTAGTATGAAAAAATCAAGTTGAATGTAGCATATTTAGCCCCAGAGAGCTCAATTACATATCATCATATTAACTATGTAGGCAGGAAAGAGCAGAAGACATCCTCATTTCTAATGGTAGCACTGAAAGGTAAACCTTCAAAAAATAAAAAAAGAAAATATACATTATCAGCCTATTTAATGGCTGATATTAGAAAAGGAGACTTTGCTCTGTGTTCATTCAGTCAACATTCATCAAACAAATAACACATATTGAATGCTTCCGTGTGCCATGAACAATGCAGAGTATGTAGAATGCAGTGTTGAACAGGAGAAGCACCGAGACTGCCAATGATTATCAGGGGTCACACTTGGCTTCTGCCTCATCCAAAATAGAATTTGCCAAGGGACTTTGGGTCAAGCATCTGGCTTCTGCTAACTTTTCTAGAGGAAGCATAGCTATAATTTGTCTGTGTAGCAGCTTATAGTTAGGGTCAAAATTCAACTGTGAATTAAGACATGGCAAAAGCTAACCTGTTTTTGTGGTCACTGGGCCCTAGTTTTCTGTATCCGTATATGATGACTGTCAGCTTGGGGTGTCAACAAAATACCATGGACTGAGTGACTTAAATGTTTATTCCTCCTGGTTCTGGAGACTGGAAGTTTGAGATCAAGTTGCAGTGGTGTTGGTGTCTGGTGAGAACTCTCCTGACTGATACAAATGGCTTTTCCACCATGTGTGAAGGAAATGGAGGGAGAGCGAGAAAGAAAGAAGCACGCTCTCTGGTGTTTCCTCCTATAAGATCACTAGTCACTTAAAGCAGTCCTCATTCCCATGGCTTCATTTAAACCTAAGTTCTCCCAAAGGTCCACCTCAAATGCCATCATCTTTGGGGTTACAGCTTCAACATATGAATTTGGGGGGGGCAAAATCCATTCTACAGCAGTGAATTAGAACAAGAAGCAGTAAGGTAGCTTCCACAGCCAGAAGGTTAGATCTATGATACTGAAAGAATACTAACCCACATGCTCAATTTTTCGTGTGTGTCGGTGAAAGGGAAAATACTTTCTATGTAGGCTGTGGTGAGAATAGGTAATATATGCAAAGACTATTAACTATCCCACAATACTCTTTCAAAAAGATTCTTACTATAATTGATATTCTTGATAAGTTATATTCTTAAACAGTTAGCCAAGTGCCTCTTAAGACCATAGTACAGTCTCATTCCATTTAGCAATATAATATATTGCAATTCCAAAGATCTGTACTAGAACTTTTATTATCACTATCAGTGTTAAACTATAGTTTTCAAGAGGTTAGAAAAATTTGTATTCTCATACAAACATAAAATAAGCATGTGTCAAATATATTATTTAATTTAGTTAGTAAAGGTATAAGGGGGAATAAGTCTATAAATTAATCTCTGTTCCTACCAAACTATAAGACAGCTTGCTCAAGATATGGTCAAGCCCAACATAAAATAAAGTTGATACATAAAATAATCATTATTTCCAAATTTTAGATGATTTTTTCTGACAGTGTCCCCTTGAGGATTATAAATAATCTCAAAATAACATTCATGATCACAAAGTAGTCTCATGAAATTCAGTCTGATTATTTACATAGATCCAACAGGAATGTTAATAAGCATTTGACCTCCATGAGTTTATTCTGCCTATCTAGAGCTGCACAGAACTGAACAGTTGCCAATGCAAAATCATTGACTTCTGTCTGGGGATTTTCATAAGGAATCTTGTATTGAATTTTTAGAAGTCTCTATTATTTGCCCTCTATCCTGAGACTAAAAAAAAATACCAGGATACTCTATTCACCAGAGTTTATCTATAGTGCCTATAAATTTGGGTGGCATCTCTTTTTGAAGCCCTCAAAATTTGCTAAAGAGTGGTCTGCCAAGAAGTATCCTTCTGTCACCCATAAGACCAGAATTCTCTAATCCATGTACCAAACCAGTTTTCTTAGGGCTGAATATATACACATTGGCCTCTCATATAAGACTGATCCTTGTTCCCTATCAGCCAGCATGTTATATTTGATTAAATGAGATTTACACCACCCTTTTGGCAGAAAATGAGGAAGAACTAAAGAGCCTCTTGATGAAAGTGAAAGAGGAGAGTAAAAAGTTGGCTTAAAGCTCAACATTCCGAAAACTAAGATCATGGCATCTGATTCTATCAGTCCATGGCAAATAGATGGGGAAACAGTGGCTGACTTTATTTTGGGGGGCTCCAAAATCACTGAAGATGGTGATTGCAGCCATGAAATTAAAAGACACTTACTCTTTGGAAAAAAAGTTATGACCAACCTTGACAGCATATTAAAAAGCAGAGACATTACTTTGCCAACAAAGGGCCATCTAGTCAAGGCTATGGTTTTTCCAGTAGTCACGTATGGATGTGAGAGCTGGACTCTAAAGAAAGTTGAGCACAAAAGAATTGATGCTTTTGAATTGGTTGAAGAAGACTCTTGAGAGTCCCTTGAACTGCAAGGATACCCAACCAGTCCATCCTAAAGGAGATCCGTCCTGGGTGTTCATTGGAGGGACTGATGTTGAGGCCGAAACTCCAATATTTTGGCCACCTGATGCGAAGAGCTGACTCATTGGAAAAGACCCTGATGCTGGCAAAGATTGAGGGCAGGAGGAGAAGGGGACGACAGAGGATGAGATGGTTGGATGGCATCACCAACTCAA
The DNA here is from genome assembly GCA_006410875.1 of Neotragus pygmaeus. Classification (NCBI taxonomy): domain Eukaryota; kingdom Metazoa; phylum Chordata; class Mammalia; order Artiodactyla; family Bovidae; genus Neotragus; species Neotragus pygmaeus. The sequence goes on along the minus strand of SJYV01021110.1, from coordinate 36,120 downwards.
TGGACGTGAGTTTGGGTAGACTCCGGGAGTTGGTGATGGACAGGGAGGCCTGGAGTGCTGCGGTCCATGGGGTCGCAAAGAGTCGAACACAACTGAGCGACTGAACTGAACTGTCAAATGTGGCTCTCCAGGTGCAGTCTTGGTTACATAATTGACTTGTTCAATCATATACTGATAGAAACAAGGATACGTCCTTATTGATTATATAAACTTTATTGCTATGAAAAATAAGACTCAAAAAAAAGATTTATTGTGAAAATATGAGGGATTAGTGAGAATTAAATACTATTTTTAAATGTTTTATTTCAGTCTGTAAAATTTTAGTCTACTACATGGGTTGTGTATGCTTAGTCACTTCGGTTCTATCTGACTCTGTAACCCCATGGACCATACCCTACCAGGTTCTTCTGTCCATCAGATTTTCCCAGGCAAGAATACTGGAGAGGGTTGCCATGCCCTCCTCCAGGGGATCTTCCCAACCCAGGTATTGAACTCTCATCTCCTGTGTCTCCTGCATCTGAAGGCAGATTCTTTACCACTGAGCCACCAGGGAAACCCAGTAAATGGGTTAGTAATTGCTTAAATTGAGAGAAAAAGAACTTCTTCATATAGTCATTAAAAAGTATTATATTAAAAGTAATGTTAACAATAATCCAAACAGACTACAGTTAAATTTCCTTCTTCGTTCCTGTTATGGATCTAGATCTTGTGTCAGTAGTCAGCTTTTGGAACTGGAAAAAAAGTCCTGAAGATGCTGACTCAGCACACTGGTGCAGTCTGAAACTGTCTAACTGAAGTTAACTAGGAGGCCTTTTCACCACATTTTATTTTTCAAAGCATCAGTTGTTCCATGTACCTGGAACAGTACTTTCTGCAAGACTCTGAGACTGTCTATATATGTTGAAGATATAAATTGTATACTGATGTGAGAATCCCAGAATTTATTCAAGCAGGAGAAGGCAATGACAACCCACTCCAGTACTCTTGCCTGGAAAATCCCATGGGAGGAGCTTGGTAGGCTGCAGTCCATGGGGTGGCTAAGAGTTGGACACGACTGAGCAGCTTCACTTTCACTTTTCACTTTCATGCATTGGAGAAGTAAATGGCAACCCACTCCAGTGTTCTTGCCTGGAGAACCCCAGAGATGGGGAAGCCTGGTAGGCTGCCATCTGTGGGGTCGCACAGAGTCGGACATAACTGAAGCGACTTAGCAGCAGCAGCTTGTACAGCAGGATCTTTAAGCCAGTGTCAGAGGGATGCAAAAACCTATTTGATAATGAGACTGAGTGGTTGCAATTATTTTAGTCCCAAGGCCAATAATATCAGAATGGAGGAAAGTACAATTTTCTATTGATAGTATAATACTATCTCCCAGGAAGTTAGTTGATATTTTCCTTCAGGATAAGAGCATATTATAGATTATGAAACCATTGAAAAATCTCCAGAGCCTTCCCACAAATTGTAAATTTTTTGAAATATCCCTATGAATAGCATGCTTTTTGTACATACTTAACCTGGGAAAGATTAGTCATCTTTTCTAATTCTTCCCAGTCAACAATTACAATAGTATTAATCTAAATAAGAAATATGAGACAAATCAAACAAACCTATTTTTAGCTTTCTTATTTTTATAAGGCACAGTAACAAACTTCTGCAAATTTCCAGGGACTTTAGAGAAAATTCAAACATAATTTCAGGTGTGAAAAATTTCCTAACATTCTTTTCTGTGTTTTTTTTTTAATTAGAATCTAGTTTTGAGAAGGAAAAATCTATGGAGATGTGGTTGTTTGATTAAGACAAATTAGAAGTGGTTAAAATGGGTGAAAGTGGTTAAAAAGTACAAACTCCTAGCTATAAAATAAATAAGTCAAGGGGATACCATGAACTGCACATGACTATAATTAATAATACTCTATCATATTTGAAAGCTGCTAAGAGTAAAAAAATTCTCATCACAAGGAAATGCATTTGTAACTGTATTCAGTGACAGATGGTATTTCAATTTATTATGGTGAGTATTTCACAATATATAGGGGAGACCCAAGTTCAGTCCCTGAGTTGGGATGATCCCCTGGAGAAGGAAATGGCTACCCACTCCAATGTCCTTGTCTGGAGAATTCCATGGGCAAAGGAGACTGTAACCCCATGGGCAACAGTCCATGGGGTTATAAAGAGTTGAACACAACTGAGTGGCTAACACTTTACTGACCATATAAACACTAAGTCATTACATTGTGCTCCTGAAACAAGTATAAGGTTTTACATCAATTATAAAATTTAAATCTTGGATCCCTGAGAAATAACAGTTGGTTACCTATGTAGTCAAATAAGCACATTATGAAAACTTAGCTCTTTTACAAGTGAGGAAATTTTTTCTTTAAAAACAATAGCCTGGGAAATCCCACGGACAGAGAAGCCTGGTAGGCTACAGTTCATGGGGTCACAAAGAGTCAGACACAACTGAGTAAATACACACACACACACACACACACACA
>SJYV01021110.1:0-33492 GCA_006410875.1 Neotragus pygmaeus | reverse complement strand
GTTATTGATATTTCTCCTGGCAATCTTGATTCTAGCTTGTGCTTCATCTAGCCCGGCATTTCTCATGATGTACTCTGCATAGAAGTTAAATGAGCAAGGAGACAATATATAGCCTTGACGTACTCCTTTCCCGATTTGGAACCAGTCTGTTGTTCCATGTCCAGTTCTAACTGTTGCTTCCTGACCTGCATACAGATTTCTCAGGAGGCAGGTCAGGTGGTCTGGTATTCCCATCTCTTTTAGAATTTTCCACAGTTTATTGTGATCCACACAGTCAAAGGCTTTGGCATAGTCAATAAAGCAGAAATAGATGTTTTTCTGAAACTCTCTTGCTTTTTCGATGATCCAGTTAATTTGATCTCTGGTTCCTCTGCCTTTTCTAAAACCAGGTTGTTCTGAACATCTGGAAGTTCGTGGTTCATGTATTGCTGAAGGCTGGCTTGGAGAATTTGGGGCATTACTTTACTAGCATGTGAGATGAGTACAACTGTGCGGTAGTATGACAATTAGGAAAGATCTATCCTAATCCTTAAAAACCTTCCCACCCCTCTAAATCTTATCCCAGTGCATGACTGGGTGAAGTAAATGATGATCAGCCTCTAAAGGCTGCCCTTGCTGTCCCCCCATCTCACAGGGCCCATCCATCCTAGAAAAGAACATCTCTTGGGCAGCTGTGCTCTTGGGGAACGGGAAGTGAGCACTGACTCAACGGTCTGTTCTGAAGTTCAAGCGCAGGTCTCCCCACTAGGCCCCACTACCTGGAGCAGGAGGGACCAGGGCCTGTTCCTCCAATGGCCCCTTCTACAATCAGAGGCTGAGAGGATGGACTAGCTGAGCCCAAAGACTCAGTCACTCAGTGCTGGCCTCAAATATGGCTGTGATGGAGGAATGACTTTGCTCTAAGGAAACATCAGGAGGCAAAGTGGGAGAGGACTGACTGTCCAGGCTCCAGGCATTCTGGGGCATCTCTAATAGCCTATTTGTTCACCTGGTGAAGGTCCAGGTACCAGGCTGGGTTGTAGGCCCATATCAGTGTCTCTAGAAGTTTGGTCACTGTTGGCCTAGTTCTAAAAGAAGGCCCTGAAAGAGATAGTGGAATATATGCATATATGCATATATTTAGTAATAAAAGTTTCATAAGCACTTTTTTCCTTAAATTATCTTCTTGAATGTGTCCATGAAAATTGTATAAAATTTGCCGATTTAACACATTTAATTGGTCCTTTATAGACTATTATAAACCAAAACAAGTAAATTCAACCCTTTCAAAACTACATTTGTCTAATCCCTCAAATTTTGTCTTTTGCTATGTTTTTTCATGTTCTAGATNAATTGGTCCTTTATAGACTATTATAAACCAAAACAAGTAAATTCAACCCTTTCAAAACTACATTTGTCTAATCCCTCAAATTTTGTCTTTTGCTATGTTTTTTCATGTTCTAGATCAGGATGAGCTTTTACTTTAGGAAAAAATTACTCTACTTTTTCCTTGATAAACAAAATAATATACCCAGTTCAAAGACAGCCTGAACCACCCATACTGATTTTTAACTTTTAATTAAACAGTACCTCCTGTTACAGAGAAAACTAAAAGGTAGGTAATTCATAACAATCTATCATTCACAAACCTTCTAGTCAACCAGCAAATCTCATGAATACATGTAATTCAATAAATTTTAGAGATAAATATCTCTTTTTTCATCTATTTCAGTTTTATTAAAGAAGCAAAAATTAACATGTTCATTAATTTAATTCCAAAATATATATCCTCCCCATAGAATAAAACAAGCAAAAGTTTATAAACTTATGTTTATACTTAGTAATCAATGTTTCATATTCCACTTTAAGTATAAATTGCCAACTATTCAAGGATCATTCAAAAATAACTCAAACTGAAATTAATACAAATATTTATTACTGAAAATCTTGGAAATTAATTTTAAGTTTGTACGCTATAAAACATGGTTACTGTTATAAAAATGTTTGTCAAAATTATCATTTAATTCAGTTGAAAGCAAATTTGCCTTGTCATATTCTTAAGCAGTATATAGAAGTAATGTTAACTTACTTGATGGAGAAACCAATATATGAAGTTTAAAGTATTTATCCTAACTAGTGTTTTCATGAGAAAAAAAAACTTTAAGTTTTTTAAAGTATGCTTTCTTCATATTATGTAGTGATTCATTTAAGGAAAAGACCAAAAACTATTATTACTTTTTAAAACCAAAATCACTCAACTAATCTAACTTGTTCAAATATCCATCATAATTATGTAAACTCCAGTGTTCTTGCCTGGAGAATCCCAGGGACGGGGGAGCCCAGTGGGCTGCTGTCTATAGGGTCACACAGAGTCAGACACGACTGAAGCGACTTAGCAGCCGTAGCAGCAGCAAGTTCTTATACAAACATTGTTCTAAGCCAGCAGCTTATGTAAGAAGAATCTTTTTCCTTAAGGGCCTTCAGTTCAGTTCAGTTCAGTTGCTCAGTCATGTCTGACTCTTTGTGACCCTATGTACTGCAGCACACCAGAACTCCCTGTCCATTACCAACTCTTGGAGTCCACTCAAATTCATGTCCATTGAATCAATGATGCCATCCAAACCATCTCATCTTCTGTCATCCTCTTTTCGTCTTGCCTTCAATCTTTCCCAGCATCAGGGTCTTTTCAAATGATTCAGCTCTTCACATCAGGTGGCCAAAGTATTGGAGTTTTAGCTTCAACATCAGTCCTTTCAGTGAACACTCAGGACTTATCTTTAGGATGGACTGGTTGGATTTCCTTTCAATCTAAGGGACTCTCAAGAGTCTTCTCCAATACCACAGTTCAAAAGCATCAATTCTTCTGCACTCAGCTTCCTTTAGAGTCCAACTCTCATACCCATACATGACTTCTGGAAAAACCATAGGCTTGACTAGACGGACCTTTGTTGGCAAAGTAATGTCTCTGCTTTTTAATATGCTGTCTAGGTTAGTCATAACTTTCCTTCCAAGGAGTAAGCGTCTTTTATTTAATAGGTGCGGTCATGATCTGCAGTGATTTTGGAGCCCCCAAAAATAAAGTCAGCCACTGTTTCCACTGTTTCCCCATCTATTTGCCATGAGGTGATGGGACCAGATGCTATGATCTTAGTTTTCTGAATGTTGACCTTTAAGCCAACTTTTTCACTCTCCTCTTTCATTTTCATCAAGAGGTTCTTTAGTTCTTCTTCACTTTCTAACACATAATCATTAGAAATTCAATTTCTCATTTGTGAATCTGATAAATATTTTAGTTCATAAAGCACTGTTTTTATCTCAGGGAATGAATCCAAACAAAGCTCCTGTATTTTAAGAGATAATTATCTAGTTTAATAACACATTCTACAGTTAAGAAAGTTACTTTTCTGATCACAGGCACACAGAAACAGAGAATTTTAAGCTTGTTTAACAATTCAGTCACAGGTCAAACGTCAACATAAAAATACAAAACCTCACTGGTTTATGTCTCAAGCAACTGTTTTTCTTTCTGATTAGCATGAAATTTTTAATTAATTTGAGATCACTAATAAATAAAAATGAAAAAGTAGATTCTGTCATCTTTCAGATTCTATTCTTTCTTTTCAGATTCATTCTATCACCTCAAAGTGGAGCTGTGAGGGGAGGATATTAAGGGGACAAAAGTAGATAGGAAAAAATGACAGAGTCATGACAGGGGACAGAATCAGCAAAGTCACTGGGAATTCACCCTGGGAGCCAAGAAGAGATATGTGTGGGCTTAGTAGCCCATAAAGTGTACACCTCTATCAACACAATTCACTTGTTTTTGCCAGGTGGGTTTTATTGGACACCTTGGTGGTTGAACTCCAAAATTGTTGGTCTAATTCTCAAAAGATAAAAAAAACCCGATTTCATACAAATACAAAGCAAATACATGTTAAGTTTTGTTATTTAATTCATTCATTAATGAGAAGGATATTAAAGATATTAAAACTGGCCCAAAGAACATTTGAAGAGCGAAATGTATACGGGGAATTGAATCGAAAATTCTAGGGTAAGATAACTGGCTTAGATACAAGGGTGGTTAATGTCTTCCAGGGTAACAGATTGTAAACTTTGCTGTATCTGTTCCCCCGGTGGACATTATTTGCCTCTGTACCATACAAAAACCTACAGCCTAACTGCTGTTCCTGCTGAGTAATAAAATACCCTAGTCAATAAAAAACCCATAGCAGTATCACCCTGAAGGAATGCCCAGTAATCTATTTGCCTATTTCTATATTTTAGATAGTTTTTCTGATTGTCCATTTTGTGTTGTAATACCACTTCTTTTACTTTGCTTGAAATTAATAAGTATTCAGGTATTTTCTTGATCTAGACTCAACTTTTGAATTTTCATGATTTTCCATCTCTGCTCTCTTTCTTCCAGAACTAGATTTCTATCCCAAATCCCTGGCCCATATTTTCACTAGACATTTCTATCCCAAATCCCTGGCCCGTACTTTCACTAGACATCAGAGAGTTTGGCTAGGCTGTGGATGGAATCTTTTAGATCCCTCCTCTTCTCTTGGTCTCATTNTTTCTTCCAGAACTAGATTTCTATCCCAAATCCCTGGCCCATATTTTCACTAGACATTTCTATCCCAAATCCCTGGCCCGTACTTTCACTAGACATCAGAGAGTTTGGCTAGGCTGTGGATGGAATCTTTTAGATCCCTCCTCTTCTCTTGGTCTCATTAGCTATAGCCAGGGGACAGCAATGGCAGTGAGTGGAGAGTGTCTCTTAGACAAGGAGCTATGAGTGGGGCAGTTACAGTGTTCAATACATGCAGTAATAATATAGCAAAATGAGAATCAATCACCTGTGAGAGGAAGACCACAGAGAGGGCAGGGCTTTTCAGATATTTAAAACTTAGAAACATTCATGTATTCAACATCGGACACTAGTTCTTTCTGCTTCTTCTTCACCCTTTTCATATATCCTGAACCTGCCTCCTTAACTTTTCCTGACCCACACCTAATTCAAGGCCTTTCTTCTAGGAAACGCCTAAGCTGTCTCTAAGGCACTTACACTTACTTTTCCTTTCACCCAGTTAATTTTTAAGTACAGTGAGCTCAGTTCTCCAGGTGCAGGTCTTCAGAGCTTAATGATGAACATCTAGAGTATGTTGGGTAAGCACTTACCTATTTCTTAGTTGTTCTGCAAAATAATAGTATCTTGGAGGAATGAATTGGAAAAATTCTGTAAAATTAAGATCATATTATAATAAACCATTGGGAGCATAAATGTGCAGAGGTAATACATTTTAAACTCCTTGTAACTATTGTTAGTAATAGTTTAGAGACTATTAACCTAAAAAGAATATTAAAATGTAATTTGCTTCTTGCTGGGAGGCAGCACGGGAGATCCCACCCATGACAAGGTCATGCAGAGAGGCCTGATGGGCAAGACGAGTCAGGTCTCAAGGGGTCCTCTGTCTGAGCATCTACCCTGAAACCAAAATCTGTCTGCTTACTGTCTGCTATACTGTACTCTTCTGACATTACCACCTTTTCTCTGGAAAGAGTTAATTCAGAGCTCCAGTTAACAGTCTCCTGCATATAAAAAGAATGTCTCAGCTTAAACCCCTTTGATGGCTTTCTAACTTATCTGACTGGTCTGCCTGGACTTTACAACTTGTGGATTGTTTACAGCTCCCAACCTTGAGAGGCTCGAAGTTTAAAACATCTTAAAGATATAGAGCCTTTTAGAGCTAAGAATTAGTTTGGTGAAGTGTTCCATTGTTGAGTTAATGTTTGCCGCCAAGCCTCTATATCCTTTATCTTTTTGGCACCTGGAAGGATATTAATCAATGTAATTGGGATGCAGAGGTAAGAATATAGTAGTTTTGATGTTAGCAATACTAGACTTTTGAGTTAATTAATTTTCTCTTTGTTATAAATCACTGTACTCCACTTTCTTGTTGTAAATTGTTGTATCCTTGCTATGTAAGAATGTAACTTTAGTGCTTTCTGAGAGTGGCACCAGACTTTGGGAAGAACAATTACCCTTATCAGAAAAGAGCTGTAAAATGTTAATTGGCCTTCTGGCCAGAAGATGATGTAAATCACCTAAGACTTATGTATACAACTAGGTATGCAGAGAGAAAGCCTGGTCTCGTTAAGAGTCAGGGCTGTTGACACTGCATAATTTTGTATTATCGATTGATCTCTACGTACAACCAAAAAGTATAAAAAGCTTTTTGAACAATAAAGGATGGACCAGTTTCTCTGACCAGCTCATCGAGCTGGTTTCTTGGATATCTGGCTCCCCCCATGTCGAGTCTCTCTCTCTCTGTCTTTCTCCCTCTCCCTCCCCCTCCTTTTCAGGCTGAATTCCCATTTGGGATGTGGAGGCTCTCTGAGTCTATTTACTTTCCCTGGCTTCTAAGATCCACACGAGAGGGAGCCTAAGAAGGGGCACCCTCAGCTATTCAAGTGGATGCTGGTGGCCTAACGTAGACAGTGCAAGTTCCTTGTCTTGGAACTTTATTAGTTTTCTGCGTAAACCAAGTTATTCAGCATCTTTTCTCCACTAAATTTCCCACTACACTATTCTTTCCTAATCTCTCTTTTATATTTCTAAATAAGTAAGTTTTTCCTCGCCTACTCGTCTCCCCTTCTAATTACCCTGGATCCACCGGGGCAGGACCCCGGCAGCTTCTCATAGTTTATTATCCTAGTTTATAGTCTGTATTTTGCTGTGCTTGGGTGATTTGTGACTCTTGTTCCTAGTCAGTGAAAACTTTTGTTCTCTTAGTGATTATGCAATCAAAAAGGCTTAGGAGGGAAAGATCTAGCCAGTGTTTCCACTAATTTATTCCAAAGATAATTATAAGAAGTGACTTCAGAAATGGTCTTCAGTGGTAGGGAAAGAGCATAATAGAGAAGAAAATGAAAGAAAGGTGTGTTTTGAAAGGTTTCTTTGAGTGATTCTGATGTTCTTATGTAGTTTCCTATTGTGAACAGCCACTTGTAAATGTTTGAAACAATGACTATATAGTAAATTATGTATTATACTTAAGTATTAGATCCTTAAAAATTAATCTCAAAAAATCTCTGGAAGCTTGGAAAGCCAATAGGCCAATAAAGGAAAGTTAAAATGATGACTGGTGAGTTTAGAAAACAAGACTTGTAGTTTTAACCTCTGCTCCTAAGAAAAGACATTGAGAAGTTTGGGGTTAACTCCTTATGTTGTATCAGGTTTGTCAGTGGAAAAAGCAAGAAGATTATATGATTCCTTTCAGGATCTATTTGTTATTTTCAACAGATACATGTTTAATGTTTCTTATTCCCTTGGAGTCAGATCTTATAAGGAAGTAAACTGCTCACTATGCTTTCATAACAGACCAATCACACAGTGAGATCCCACTTTTCTGATAATTCATCTCTGCTAAGATACCCTTTAATTTTTCATCAGCTGATTATTGAACATTCTTTGGTATATGAGAACAATTAATTCCTAATAAATGCCTATGTGATTTCTATGTATACTATCGAATCTTCTTCAGAGTTTTTAACAGTAATATATTAATGTCTCTAGACATGGACAATGGATTGGTTCAAAATTGGGAAAGGAGGGTATACTTTGTCACCCTATTTATTTAACTTGTATGTAGAGTGTGTGCATACCTGCTAAGCTGCTTCAGTCGTGTCTGACTTTTTGCAACCCTAAGGACTGTAGCCCACCAGGCTTCTCTGTCCATAGGATTCTCTAAGCAAGTGTACTAGAGTGTGTTGCCATTTCCTCCTCCAGGGGATCTTCCCCACTGAGGGATCGAACCTGCATCTCTTATGTCTCCTGCATTGCAGATGGGTTCTTTACAACTAGCCACACCTGGGAAGCCCCCACATACAGAGTACATCATGCAAAATGCCAGGCTGGTTGAAGCACAAGTTGGAATTAAGATTGCTGGGGAAAATATCAACAATCTCATATATGCAGGTGATACCACCCTAATGGCAGAAAGCAAAGAGAGACTAAAGAGCCTCTTGATGAAGGGGAAAGAGGAGAGTGAGAAAGCTGGCTTAAAATTCAACATTCAAAAAATGAAGATCATGCATTTGGTCCCATCATCTCATGGCAAACAGAGACGGGGGAAGTGGAAACAGTGACAATTTTTATTTTCTTGGGCTCCAAAATCACTGTGGACAGTGACTGCAGCCACAAAATTTTAAGACACTTGCTTGTTAGAAGAAAAGCCATGACAATCCTAGAGAGCTATGAAAAAGCAAATCACTTTGCCAACAGCAAAGTTGCCAACACTTTGCTAAACAGCTATCACTTTGCCAACAAAGGTCCATATAGTTAAAGCTATGGTTTTTCCAATAGTCATGTACAGATGTGAGAGCTGGATCATCAAGAAGGGTGCATGCCAAAGAATTGATGCTTTTTAACTATGATGCTAGAGAAGTCTCTTGAGAGTCTTTTGGACTGCAAAGAGATCAAAGCAGTCAATCCTAAAGGAAAACTTAATTTCCTGAATATTCATTGGAAAGACTGATGCTGAAGCTCCAATACTTTGGCCTCCTGATGCAGAGTCAACTCACTGGGAAAGACACTAATTTGGGGAAAGATAGAAGGCAGAAGGAGAAGGGGGCAGCAGAGGATGAGATGGTTGGATGGCATCACCAACTAAATGGACATGAGTTTGAGAAAAGAGTTGGATACAACTTAATGACTGAGTTGCTTAGCTGGTAAAGAATCCTCCTGCAATGTAGAAGACCTGGGTTCAATCCCTGGGTTTGGAAGCTCCCCTGGAGAAGGGAAAGGCTACCCACAGGGAAAGAATACCCAGTATTCTGACCTGGAGAATTCCACGGACTGAATAGTCCATGCAATCGCAAAGAGTCAGACACTACTGAACGACTTTCACCTCAGTTAGTGACTGAAAAACAACCATGTTTTCAAAGCGTGAGATTTCACAGCACAAAGGCAAAATAATTTTGGGTGTGCAGTAGTGAATATTATTGTATGCAGTGAAAAAGGTAAAGGTGACTGAGTATAAAATTAATAAGACAGAAAACCTCACAGAATGTGATTCATACTGTGTATAGGTCATAGTCTCTGAATACGAATAATAAACTGATAAAATGATGAAACACTTATTTAGATCACAGGGCTTTGTTCATATTTTCTGAGGTTTATAATGTAGGTTTTCCTCTACAATACTAAGTCCTTTACTGTGGGATGATTCTGGCAATCAGAGTTGGTTTGCCATATAAGAAAGAAAGCCAGACTGATTCTCAGGTTGTGGTATTTGAGAGGCAGTATGGTACAGAGGAGAGAATTCAGGGGTAAAAATTTACAGACATGACTACCGTTTCTATTTGGTCTCTTTAGACGAAATACGTAACTTCTCTTTAATTTCATTTCCTCTTCTATGGAGGAACACCCTCCAGCCTACTTCACATTATTTTTCACAGTTAAAGAGAGAAAATCCACATAATAACACCAGTCAACTGCAAAGAAGCAAGTTTTAATTTGCTACATAAATATAAGGACTCTCAAGTATGAGACACCAAAAGGTTCCTTGATCAAAGTACGTCTCTCAAAGAGAATTACAACTTTTCAGTGTGATAGTATCTTTCCAGAATTGTCTCAAAACCTTGGAAAAGGACCCCATTTGCTCCGTAGATTATCAATATTTCTTTCCATGCATTAGTAAGTGCAATGGTTGGCTATTCCAAAACTATGCTCAGCTAAAGAGTTGTGTTACTTCCTTATTGGCAGTCTCTGCTTTAAGGGATTGAATCACATCAGAGTCAAGCATTTCTCTGGCCAGCCTTTGTAGATGGATCCAGAAGCCAAAGAGCAGCAAAGTCATGCTCTGAGTATGTTACACTGACTGCAGTGTTCCCAATTTGACAGTGAAATAAAATAGACATTTTCTTGCTAAAACTTAACTGCTGCTTTTAAAATGTTCGCAGTGATTCACTCAAGGATTATCTACCATACCCAGGCTATGCAGTCTGGCCTATGTTCAAGTCGCACTTTCATCAACTGTGTAACCATCTATCTCCATGCGTGCATACTCAGCCGTGTCTGGCTCTTTGAGACTCCCTGGACTGTAATCCACCAGACTCTCCTGTCCACCAAGAAAGAATAGTGGGTTGGTTTGCCATTTCCTAGTCCAGGGGATCTTCTCGACCCAGGGATCAAACCTTTGTCTCTTGTTTCTCAAACCCAGTCTGTCATTGCACACAGATTCTTTACCATTGAGCCACCTAGCTTTGAAGACATTGAACCTGGGTCTCCTGCACTGCAGGCAGATTCATTACCATTTGAGCCACCAGAGCGGCTTTTATATACCTTTGTTTATAAAATGGAAGAAGGCAATGGCACCCCACTCCAGTACTCTTGCCTAGCAAATCCCATGGATGGAGGAGCCTGGTGGGCTGCAGTCCATGGGGTCACTAAGAGTCGGACACAACTGAGCAAATCCACTTTCACTTTTCACTTTCATGCACTGGAGAAGGAAATGGCAACCTACTCCAGTGTTCTTGCCTGGAGAATCCCAGGGACGACAGAGCCTGGTGGGCTGCCATGTATGGGGTTGCACAGAGCTGGACACGACTGAAGCGATTTAGCAGCAGCAGCAGTCTATAAAATGAGGGTAGTCGTAGTCAAGTGTACCATCAAAAGATCTGACTGAGGGGGAATTAGTGAGTAGAATTTTAATGTAAGGGTTTTATAGGTCCAATTCAGGAATAAAACACATCACTTCTACCAGTACTTTAGCCACTCTTCCTGGACTAAGTCTCCATCATTTTTCACTTTAACAATTGCAATATCCTTCTGCTTGGTCTTCCTGCTTTCAACCTTACCTCTCTAATTCTTTTCTCCATAGAAGTCTCAGATGAACATTATAAAACATGTCAGATAACATTGCATCAGATAATGCCTTGTTACCCATTATTTATTTAAGAATCCAGTAATTGAAGCCTTTGTAGTCTTTAATGGTTGTTCTGGGCTATAACATCTAGCCAGTCACTTGGGAAAGAGAAAGCACTTGGAGGATGTATGGAAGGTTTTTTATGGCTTGGGCCTGGAAGAAGCACACACTATTTATACCCACATTCTATTGGCAAAACTCAGTCACGTGAACCCTCCTGGTTGAAGCGGGAGGGAGAACTGGAAGACATTCTCTGTCTGAGTAACCACTTCTCAACAGTCAATAATATCTCTACCTTCTAGAATGGGAGTTGAGTCTTTGGTAGACAGCTAGTTGACTTTGCCACACTTCACCAAGAAGCGTCAAGTATAGCATCAAGAACTATTTTGTTCACTGCTATATCTTCTGAACCCAGAATCATAGTGGCTTGCACAAAACGGAAATTCAGAAATATTTGCACAATCAATGGGATTTTCAGGATTCCATGTGATATGAGCTTTTCTTATAAGAGCTAACCCAGTGCTTAACACATAGCACATGCCCCATGTTAGACTGTTCTGTGCTCTCAGTCATCTTCATTGCATGGGCTTTCCAATAAATGGAGCTTACATATTGCCTTGCTTGTTTGCATCTCTTTCTCGGTGTCTTGGGGCTTTTTTTGATGGGTTACAGCATGGGTCAACAAAACAGTTGACATAAAAGGGAGTCGCAGAGTATAACCATAGTAAATAAAACATTCTACTTTAAATATCCTAAAGGTGATCTTTAAAAACCCAACAAGCGGTTTAGCTCTCTTGTACTTTTGTTGTTGTTGTTCAATAGCTAAGTCGTGTCCAACTCTTTGTGACCCCATGTTGTACTTTGTGCTACATTAATCCAAGTCAAACCAGGTAAAACTGTTAGGGATTCCTTAAACATGACTGCGGTTCAGCAACCTTGGCTAAAGAGAAATGTCATTAATTCTGTCAAAACAAAAATAAAACAAGCTTATCAAGTGGGATGCCATTTGCAAGCTCTTGTCTTGCTATTTACTTACCATTAAGAAACATATCTAATTATCATGTCTGCCTTAAATATAAATACAAAATAACCCTGAGGTATGTTAAAGAAATACAATCATAATTTGTATATAATAAGATTAAAAGCCTTATTTATTTATGGCTCATTTTTATGTATATTATCTTGAAAAAGTAAATAAATTGTAGTAACCAATATTCTTCTACTTTAGTTGTTTGGAAGACAAAGAAGTATTTAAAGCCAATAACCCATGAGTCAGGTTTGAATGTTTGAGTTCTAAAATAATGGTGGGGGAGAGTTCTCGATTCCTTTCCTTAGGCTTTTACTGTCCTTTGAAGACCTCTGTCTAGGTACATTTTAGTGAGAAGCCAAAAACTACACAGTAATTTAAACAGGCACATTTTAACATAAAGAACTATTCAGCTATTATGTATGAGTAAGTATAAAGTTGGAAAGAGAACTATGAAGGATATTTTAGGATTGAGGGAGAATAATCAAGGAAGGAAAAACTTGGAAGGGTGATTCATACCTTATTGAAGAAAGTAATGAAGAAGCTCCCTGAGTTTCACTGCTCATAGTCTCTGGTAAAGTACAAACAACCTAAATCGTCGCAGGCAAGCTGAGGTTGGAACAAGTACACAGAGGAAGTGAGTTCAGAGGGAAACAAGCACCCCTGTGATACATGACCTGTAGCACATGATGTTTGCATCAGAAGACCATGGAAAGTAACTTTTCAGTGGTGCAGGCAATCCAAGGCTGATGAGCAAGCATGCAGAGGTGTAAGTAGGGGCCCTGTGGGTGCGTCTGGAACTGAGAACTAGACAGACCTCCTTCTTCACAAGCCTAGTGAACTTCTGTGCATGGCTTGGGCTTCAGTATCTCTAGTCTGCTGCAGAAGACAAAAGTCAGGTGGCTGTCTTGCTGAATACCCTGCCCCGTGGGCGCCCAGTGTATGTGCACACTGGGTTGAGGAGATGTCAGGAACAGCGATCTGGGCTTCCTGGAGCTCCGGGCTATGCCACTGCTGCCCATCTATGCTGGGCGAACATAAACCACTCACTTAACCTTACTCAGATTCTGTTTTCCTGTTTGTCAAATCAGGTAATAATGGTGTTCACCTCATGAGATTTACTTGAGGATTAAATGAGTTATCACAAGTAAAAGGCTTATTATGTTAATAACACATAATCAGTGATCATCATTTATTCCTTATCTCTGACCTAGATTTACTTATCCCTCTGGCTTCCCAGGTGGCTCAGTGGGTAAAGAATTCACCTGCAGGGCAGGAAATGCCGGCAGACCCAAATCTGATCCCTGGGTCAGGAAGAGTCTCTGGAGGAGGAAGGGGAAACCCACCCCTTGCCTGGAGAATCCTATGGACAGAGAGCACTGGTGAGCTACATTCCATAGCGTCACAAAGAGTCAGACACGACTGAAGAAACTGAGCATGCACGTGTGATAATAACAAGTTATTCATTCACTACTAATAGCTGTGGTTTCCATCTACTGTCCTTGGTGCTGAAACCTTCCCCTATTGATTTAATGTCCTTCAAGCCCCAGGGTGTCATCCAGAAAAACAATATGATAACAAAATAATAATCATAATACCAATTTCAAATGGTTGTTCTGACCATCTAAATGAATTAAAGTGTGTGAAAGACCTTTATTTCTGCATTATTGATGAAATCATAATGAATACCAGGTAAACACACTTTCTTTAGGTTTCAAACATGTGATCAGTGAAGGTTTTCCTTTAGTGCCCATTTTTAATAAAAGAAGTTAAAACCTGGCAGTGAAAACATTCTACATGGGATTCTATACCTTTTAAATTGTTCTTAAATAAACTTGATTCTATTTGGATAAGATGATTGCATATTCTTTTGCTATAAAGAACAGTATGATTCACATCACTTTACCACAGAGAAAATGATTTTATACCATTACGTACAAGTGGCTTTTACATCAGCTACTCCTGTTATCCGATTATTAAAAGAAAGAACAGCTACAGATGAACAATTTTCAAATTGAAGATTGATTTTTTTTGTATCTATCTCCTAAAATTCTTTAGAACAGAATCCCCTACTCATTTACCATAGATAAGGATTTTCTAGAGTTATCTTGAAGGATATACAGGATGTAGAATTATCCAGACCCTAAACTACTGGGTCTGTAAACAAATCCCTTATCATTATAAAATGGAAATGAGAAATAGATTCAAGGGATTAGATCTGATAGACAGAGTGCTTGAAGGACTATGGACAGAGGTTCGTAACATACTACAGGAGGCAGTGATCAAAACCATCCCCCCAAAAAAGAAATGCAAAAAGGCAAAATGGTTGTCTGAGGAGGCCTTACAAATAGCTCAGAAAAGAGACACNTATAATAGCCAGGACATGGAAACAACCTAGATGTCCATCAGCAGATGAATGGCTAAGAAAGCTGTGGTACATATACACAATGGAGTATTACTCAGCCATTAAAAAGAATACATTTGAATCAGTTCTAATGAGGTGGATGAAACTGGAGCCGATTAGACAGAGTGAAGTAAGCCAGAAAGAAAAACACCAATACAGTAACACTAACACATATATATGGAATTTAGAAAGATGGTAATGATAATCCTGTATGTGAGACAGCAAAAGAGACACAGATGTATAGAACAGTGTTTTGGACTCTATGGGAGAGTGAGAGGGTGGGATGATTTGGAAGAATGGCATTGAATCATGTGTAATATCATATGTGAAATGAATCGCCAGTCCAGGTTTGATGCATGATACAGGATGCTCTGGGCTGGTGCACTGGATTGACCCAGAGGGATGGTATGGGGAGGGATGTGGGAGCAGGGTTCCAGATGGGGAACATGTGTACACCCGTGGCAGATTCATGTTGATGTATGGCAAAACCAATACAGTATTTTAAAGTAAAATAAATAATAAATAGAGAGGGAAAAAAAGTAAAACAACAGTTAATAAATACAAATTAATGAAATTTAAAAAATATATCTATTATTATTGGTTGATAACTATTAAAAAATCATAGCTATCATGTATTAATTTCCTACCAGGTGTTGCCTATTTTTACATAATTACATTTATTTAAAAAAGAAAGAAATATAAAGGTAGATATTAAAGATAATGATTACCCTTTTCTGGAAGAAATTGGCAAAGTTGATATTTTAAATATTTGACTTCTAACCTTACACCAGAGCTGCCTGGTAAAATAAAGTGTGGGCCACATATGTGACCATTTATGCAATTTAAAATTTTCTGATAGACACATCAAAAAGTTTAAAAATATTTAAAATGATAAAAGGACATCATCTTTTCAACTTGTAATGTTTTAGCCATTTTTTTTTCACATTGCCACTGAAATCCAAGGCCTTTAATACTTACAGCTCATCTCTGAAACAGCCACATTTTAAGTGTTGAGTGCTCATATGTGCCCAGTGGCTACCTTACTGATCAGCACAAACTTAAAGACTAATTAACAGACCCTGATGCTGGGAAAGACTGAAGGCAAAAGAAGAGGGTGACAGGATGAGATGGTTGGATGGCATCACTGATTCAGTGGACATGAACTTGGGCAAACTCCGGAAGGTGGTGAGAGACTGGGAGGCCTGGTGTGCTGCAGTCCGTGGGGTCGCAAAGAGTCTGACACGACTTGGTGACTGAATTACAATACAAGTCAAGAGCTATGTGACAGATAGAGAAACATAAGCAGGAGCTCTAAGAAGTGGGCGGCATCACTCTAGCACACTGAGAAGGATGGTGGTTTATGGATGGAGAGGAGGGGGAGGGTATCTGCACAGTAAAGACACAAGGAGCAATGGGCATTGCGATGTTGGGATCTGATGCAATGGTGCAGAGACAAGTGAAGGGAATCTGGGTGTAGATACCATGACATGTAATGGGGAAGAGGGGTGGAATCTGTACCCAAGGAAGGTGCAACAGGAAGTAAGGAAGGAGGGGCAAGTGGTTCCTGGGTCCTAATCTGAGCATCCACTCCCAAGGCTCAGGAGGGAGACACTCCCCCATACAAAGAGCACAGAGTGGGACGAGGGCAAAACCTAATCCAGGTTCTTTGTGTGTGGGTTATCAAGAAGTGGGAGAAGTCACATGTGAATAAGGGCAGTTCAGAGGTTTTGGACCACAAGCCAGGATGCCAGGGGGTTCGGATGCTCTGTAGGGCATCCTTTCAAGAGGTTTTACAGTGAAAGATGGGAAAGGAGATGGTGTCACAAGAGGGTTTATAAGGTGAGATTGTCTAGTCCAGACTTGCTAGTTAATCACCATATTATGCACATCTCATGATAGACATGATGCTCTTTTTACCCAGGATCTCAGTAAATAAAATGTGATCCAATTTCCGTTGGCTCTAGAGTTTGCAGTAGGCAGACTTATTTCTGCATGCCTGTGATATGCATTGTTTGACTTTGGGATTAACTTTTTGTTAAAAACCTGAATTATTCAGTGTAAGTAGTGCAGAAGGATCTCTTCTGGCATGACAAAAATATGTCAATAATAAGGACTGTCTAAGCATCTCATTGGGAAATGGACACTATGCCACATTTCTGTTCTCTGAATGTGTAGGCAAGTTTAGAAAGAACCACATGCCCTACAACAGTCTGAGCTCCTTGTGGCAATGACACGCTGATTTCTCTGAACCTTTTATTATCCAGCCTCGAAGGTCAGGCCTGCCCAGGTGACCTTCAGGAAGCGGCTTGTGTCCACACACAGCTCTTTGGGTTCCTTACAGCATCAGTCACATTCTGAACCAAGCATACTTTTCAACTGTGATCTTCCACAGATGTCAAATCTAATTAAACTTTTTCCGGGCATGCTTGATTTTTATTTTTTTGTACTTCTCAAATTGTCTTTTCAGGCTGGATTTCCCCCCATTTTTCTCAGCCTCACACTGACTCAAGCATGTCTTTGTCCACTTCACACTTTGCGTTCTGTGCTCCCATCCCCGTCAGAAGTCCTGTTCATCTGTCCATCTGTTGACCTGTCTCTGTATCGAACACCTGTCTGCATCTGTCTTCTGTCTATAAAGTGAATCTTCTATGGCCTACCGAGAACTCTGAAGCAATCATCCTAGCTCTGTATTCTCTATGATTAGACAAAATGTTCTACCCAAAGTCTACTTGTAACCTAGGATTTCAGGCAAACATGAAGTTCAAAAATAAATAAATAAAAGCTTGTTTATATGCATGAAGTCTGCCTGGAGAGATTACATTTTCAATGGGGAAACTGACCCAAACATATATTGCGAGCTACCAATTAAATTATAAACTCCTGAGGGTGGAGACAGTGAATTATTAACCACTTTCCCATATCCAATGCTTACAATGTGCCTGTGACTATGATTTATGTATTCCTAATATATCATGTAATTCATAATATTCTTAAAAATATGTATTATTATTGGTTGATACAACATTGAGAAAACTTATAGCTACCATGTATTAATATTCTACCATTACCTATTTTATGTGACTATATTTAATTAAAAAAGAAATAAAGATAAAGGTTGGTGTTAAAATTAATAATTACTTTTCCCTTCAACAAATAAATTGGTAAAATTGATATTAATATTTTAAATTTGAGCCCATCCTGTCCGATTCCAAGATCAGAGGTAACAATCCCCAAAAATCACAGATTAAAAAATACATGAGAATCACAATAGTGGAAGTAAGCAAGTCTGGTCTTTCCTGTTGTTCCAAAAAGAACTTCAGGCAGGAGATGTATGCACTTTACTTCAATCTCATATTATATGTTGCAATGTCTTGCTAATAGTAGGTGTTCAATACATCTCAGGTTAATATAATTAATGGAAATCAACATATGACAGAAGAATTTTGTGCTAGTTAAATTTTAAATCAATGTTATCATTTAATACTAATAGCAATCAACACAGGTCTAAAGTTAGCACTGGCATTAAGCAACGTAACACATTGTAGAAACTTTGGTCTCAGTCTTTGGAATTGCCTAAAAATTACTCTGAACAGAAAAGATAAATTACTTCAAAGGAAGAAAACAATATTCTCAAAAATGCTTTGAGCAAAAGGCCAAATTCCATATCTTTGTATTGAAAGTTGAATTAACAAATATATTATATTATGTTTTAAGTCATTTTAAAGACTAAACATTAAAATACCGAAGATATTAGAGTTTATAAGACTAGATTGAATTCCCTATAAAAGATATCAATTAAACATATTTGTAAATACATAGCATGTTCTGTGCTTTACAATTCTATAAACTATTAACTAAAATGAGAGATAAATATCTCATTTTGTTACTATCACAGTAGATTTGTTTTTGTGTATTCATTCTGATACACTCCAAGGTAATTTCCCAAATATGATTTTTTTTTAATGTAGAAGATCCAAAAAGGAATTAAATTTTGAATTTCAAAATATTAAGCAATAGTCATCACTTCTGACAGAATGTGGTCCACTGGAGAAGGGAATGGCAAACCACTTCAGTATTCTTGTCTCGAGAACCCCATGAATCGTATGAAAAGGCAAAAACATAGGACACTGAAAGATGAACTCCCCAGGTCAGCAGGTGCCCAATATGCTACTGGAGATACAGAGGATGGGATGGTCGGATGGCATCACCAACACAATGGACATGGGTTTAGGTGGACTCTGGGAGCTGGTGAGGGACAGAGAGGCCTGGCGTGCTGCGGTTCATGGGGTCGCAAAGAGTCAGACACGACTGACCAACTGAACTGAACTGAGTCACCACTTTTAATTTTAGAGCAGTGAAGATTATCACTGGTGGTATAAATTGTAAAATTAAATATCAGAGCACTTACAGATAGTTTCCATCATTTTGTTAACTCTGGCTCCAGATGAGAATAATCTGGAAAGCCTTAAAAAGATACCAATGTTGGTCCTCATCTTAAATCAACAAATTATAACCTCAGAGGGCTTTTTAAAAGCTCTTAGGTGTCACGGTTTTGCAGCTGGGGCAGATAATATCTGGGTTGAGGAAAGCAAGAGACACTGGTCTTTATAACCATTTCTAGAAGTAAACCTCTAAATTTGACTTGATTAAGGTCTTGAACTTGAGTCAATTAGAAAATAGACAAGTGGCAGCCAGGGGTAGGAGCTGGGAGAAATAGGTAGAGGCTGGTGAAAGGAACAAGCTTTCAGTAGTCAGATGACCAAGGTCTGCGGGCCTAATGTGCACCATGGTGAAAACAGGCTAAATTTCCAAAGAGAAGAGATTCACATGTTCTCACCAAAAATAAAAGATAAATACATAAAGTGATGCGTGTGTTTATTAAGTTGATAGTGAGAATACTATATCCTTTGTGTATATCAAAGTGTCATGTTGCACACTTTGAATATGTACAAGTTTATTAGTCAATTATTCCTCAATAAAGCAGAAAGAAACACCATTAGGAGAGTATAGGGGTTCTTCATGCAAGTCAAAACATGCTGATGCAATTTGAGGAAACCAGATTCCACAGGTGCCCAGAAATAAGCTTTTGCTCCACGTTCCTTCAAAATCCATTTCCAACCCACATGTGGATCTGAGCTGGATCTCAGCACAAGAGTTGAGTCTTGTGTTTATCCTCGGAAGCAACAGTACCATCCCTTCATGAGGGGCATGAAGCTCTAGCTAAAACGTGGCAACCTCTGGGATAACCTTCCTGGGCTCATTCTAAAATCTGTGCTACATCAAGCAAAAGAGTCATTGTACAATCTGAGTCATCTGATTGGCGATTAAGAGAACGAGGGACATGGCTTGCGCCTTTTCAAGCCTCCCGGCTTCCACACAGCTCTGATTGAACATCCCTGTCCCTGCAGCTCTCAGCAGCGGCTGCCTTGGGTAAGCCGTAACTCCAGCACCTCCCTGCCATACCAGCATCAGGGCGGGGGCAGTGAAGAAACTCCACACAGTGATGACTGCAAGGGTTTCTCAGTGGACATACTGGCAGCCCCCTGACACGGGCCAAGTACACCATGATGCCTTAACTTCCAAAGCACTGAGTCCCTTATGAGAAACGGACTTGCACATTTAGCAAAAAAAAAAACCCCTCTAAACACAGCTTCCAGACTGGACTGATTAAACTGCCAGCTTAGAGAGCTAAAGCGTGAAGAGAGCAAGTTAGGAGCTGATAAACCAAAGCCCAGAATAATTTCCATCTAATGGCATGTAAATAAAAATTGTGGAAAGACAGTTTACCGGGGGAGTAATAACCACCCGAAGCTTTTATACTCACCAAGCATAAGAATGTAACATCTACCTATGCTCACATATTAATGTATTCTAAACAGCCGTGATTTACTGAATAACTCTGTTGGTTCCCAATTGCCCAGTGGGAACCACACTTAGGAGTTTAGGGAAAAGGAGGCTTTAGTTTAAGTGCTTTTATGTGGAATGGCTATGATTTACTGTGCATGAATGTTTCAAATACAAGTTTTAAATTGATCAATACATGAAGATGCACTGACTTAAATCAAAAGTCTGGAACAGACTCAAACGTTCATTTACTCCATTAGGCCATCTCCAGGTGAGCCTTCTATCTATTAATTTAACATCTCTAATGCATAAAACCATGCACTTTCCTAAGAAATATGATCTCTTTTTCAACATTAGTAAGAGCCTGTGCCTGATGTCTAGTGGAAGCTGTTATTAACACTCCTGAATCTAGACCCATTGTCTTTGTCCTGTCCTGTTCACGATGGGTTTTTACCTTGTGGTCTGTGAATGTCCTGGCACACACTCACACAATCACACCCACTTCCCCTCTTTTACAAAGGTTAAGTGGGTGGGTCTAATACGGCATGTACAGTCGGCCCACACGATGCTAAGCAGTGGGGCTGGAATTTGGGCTGGTAGAAGCAGGTGAGGGGTATGCCACCTGTGCCAGGACAAGAGCCCTGCAGGCAGGTGACCCCAGGTGTGCTGCCCAGCCCATCACCTGAGCGCAGCCGCGCCCTGAGCCCTCCACCNTAAGCAGTGGGGCTGGAATTTGGGCTGATAGAAGCAGGTGAGGGGTATGCCACCTGTGCCAGGACAAGAGCCCTGCAGGCAGGTGACCCCAGGTGTGCTGCCCAGCCCATCACCTGAGCGCAGCCGCGCCCTGAGCCCTCCACCCTCCAGATGAGAAAGCACAACTTACCAGTGCTGTGACATGACCTGTATCTCAGGCTGGGGCCCAGGAACCCAGATGAGAGAGAAGACAAGGCCATCTATTTATGCAGAAGACTCCTCATCGCCCTTGGAGGGGACAGGATAATGGTTCACAGAGGGGCTTTCTCTAAAGATGAGCTCAAATGATGGGCTCAGATCTCACACCTGCCTCCTCAATTTCCAGATATTCCAGAACCTTGCCTTATAAATCAAATAAGCCTGACCGGCCCCCGCAGACCCCAGAGGGCCCCACGGGGCTGTCTCCTGACCTCTCTCTGCAGTTATCACCCTGTAGCATCCTGTGTTCTTCCTCGGTCTCTCCTCCTGCAGAGTACTGACACTTGCCTTTTTCACTGCCCACGTGGCTCTTTTCCTAACCGTCACGTCACTGGGATCTTGGCTCAGACACCATTCCCTCCGAAGGGCCTTTCTTGACCGAGACCCTAATGTTTCCCCCACCAGCATGTACTCAACTTGTTTGATGGATTTCTGTCTCCCTCCCCAGGAGGCCAGCTCTGTGAGAAATGGGGCTTTCCCAGCACAGATGGAGGCGTTGTGGGCACACAGTGGGCTCTCCACAAGTATCTGATGATGTGCTAATTAACACAAGCTCCCTCCCACGTGCGTTCCCTGGAGCAAGCGGGTCACAGCCAGGCCACTGCTTACTGAGCCTGGAATCCATTCCGTGTCTCTTGTCCAGCTCTGGTTCACTGGGCTCTGAAGANCCTCTGTCTAGGTACATTTTAGTGAGAAGCCAAAAACTACACAGTAATTTAAACAGGCACATTTTAACATAAAGAACTATTCAGCTATTATGTATGAGTAAGTATAAAGTTGGAAAGAGAACTATGAAGGATATTTTAGGATTGAGGGAGAATAATCAAGGAAGGAAAAACTTGGAAGGGTGATTCATACCTTATTGAAGAAAGTAATGAAGAAGCTCCCTGAGTTTCACTGCTCATAGTCTCTGGTAAAGTACAAACAACCTAAATCGTCGCAGGCAAGCTGAGGTTGGAACAAGTACACAGAGGAAGTGAGTTCAGAGGGAAACAAGCACCCCTGTGATACATGACCTGTAGCACATGATGTTTGCATCAGAAGACCATGGAAAGTAACTTTTCAGTGGTGCAGGCAATCCAAGGCTGATGAGCAAGCATGCAGAGGTGTAAGTAGGGGCCCTGTGGGTGCGTCTGGAACTGAGAACTAGACAGACCTCCTTCTTCACAAGCCTAGTGAACTTCTGTGCATGGCTTGGGCTTCAGTATCTCTAGTCTGCTGCAGAAGACAAAAGTCAGGTGGCTGTCTTGCTGAATACCCTGCCCCGTGGGCGCCCAGTGTATGTGCACACTGGGTTGAGGAGATGTCAGGAACAGCGATCTGGGCTTCCTGGAGCTCCGGGCTATGCCACTGCTGCCCATCTATGCTGGGCGAACATAAACCACTCACTTAACCTTACTCAGATTCTGTTTTCCTGTTTGTCAAATCAGGTAATAATGGTGTTCACCTCATGAGATTTACTTGAGGATTAAATGAGTTATCACAAGTAAAAGGCTTATTATGTTAATAACACATAATCAGTGATCATCATTTATTCCTTATCTCTGACCTAGATTTACTTATCCCTCTGGCTTCCCAGGTGGCTCAGTGGGTAAAGAATTCACCTGCAGGGCAGGAAATGCCGGCAGACCCAAATCTGATCCCTGGGTCAGGAAGAGTCTCTGGAGGAGGAAGGGGAAACCCACCCCTTGCCTGGAGAATCCTATGGACAGAGAGCACTGGTGAGCTACATTCCATAGCGTCACAAAGAGTCAGACACGACTGAAGAAACTGAGCATGCACGTGTGATAATAACAAGTTATTCATTCACTACTAATAGCTGTGGTTTCCATCTACTGTCCTTGGTGCTGAAACCTTCCCCTATTGATTTAATGTCCTTCAAGCCCCAGGGTGTCATCCAGAAAAACAATATGATAACAAAATAATAATCATAATACCAATTTCAAATGGTTGTTCTGACCATCTAAATGAATTAAAGTGTGTGAAAGACCTTTATTTCTGCATTATTGATGAAATCATAATGAATACCAGGTAAACACACTTTCTTTAGGTTTCAAACATGTGATCAGTGAAGGTTTTCCTTTAGTGCCCATTTTTAATAAAAGAAGTTAAAACCTGGCAGTGAAAACATTCTACATGGGATTCTATACCTTTTAAATTGTTCTTAAATAAACTTGATTCTATTTGGATAAGATGATTGCATATTCTTTTGCTATAAAGAACAGTATGATTCACATCACTTTACCACAGAGAAAATGATTTTATACCATTACGTACAAGTGGCTTTTACATCAGCTACTCCTGTTATCCGATTATTAAAAGAAAGAACAGCTACAGATGAACAATTTTCAAATTGAAGATTGATTTTTTTTGTATCTATCTCCTAAAATTCTTTAGAACAGAATCCCCTACTCATTTACCATAGATAAGGATTTTCTAGAGTTATCTTGAAGGATATACAGGATGTAGAATTATCCAGACCCTAAACTACTGGGTCTGTAAACAAATCCCTTATCATTATAAAATGGAAATGAGAAATAGATTCAAGGGATTAGATCTGATAGACAGAGTGCTTGAAGGACTATGGACAGAGGTTCGTAACATACTACAGGAGGCAGTGATCAAAACCATCCCCCCAAAAAAGAAATGCAAAAAGGCAAAATGGTTGTCTGAGGAGGCCTTACAAATAGCTCAGAAAAGAGACACAAAAGGCAAAGGAGAAAAGGAATTATATACCCATCTGAATGCAGAGTTCCAAAGAAGAGCAAGGAGAGATAAGAAAGTCTTCTTAAGTGAACAATACAAATAAATAGAGGAAAATGATAGACTGAAAAAAAAAAAAAGCTAGAGATTTCTTGAAGAAAATTAAAGATACCAAGGGAACACTTCATGTAACGATAGGCACAATAAAAGACACAGATGGTATTGACCTAATTGAAGCAGAATATATTAAGAAAAGGTGGCAAGAATACACAGAAGAACTATACAAAAAAGATCTTAATGACCCAGATAACCATGATGGTGTGATCACTCATCTAGAACCAGACATCTTGGAGTGTGAAGTCAAATGGGCCTTAGGAAGCGTCACTATACACAAAGCTAGTGGAGGTGATGAAATTTCAGCTGAGCTATTTCAAATTCTTAAGAGATGATGCTATTGAACTGCTGCACTCAATATGCCAGCAAATTTGAAAAACTCAGCAGTGGTCACAGGACTGGAAAAGGTCAATTTTCATTTCAATCCCAAAGAAAGACAATGCCAAAGAATGTTCAAACTACCACACAATTGCACTCATTTCACACGCTGGCAAGGTCATGCTCAAAATCCTCCAAGCTAGGCTTCAATAGTACATGAACCAAGAACTTCCAGATGTTCAAGCTGGATTCAGAAAAGGCAGAGGAACCAGAGATAAACTGCCAACATATTTTGGATCATAGAAAAAGCAAGAGAATTCCAGAAAAACATCTACTTCTGCATCATTGACTACGCTAAAATCTTTGACTCTGTGGATCACAACAAACTGTGGAAAATTCTTAAACAGAAGAGAATACCAGACCACCTTACCTGCCTCCTGAGAAACCTGTATGCAGGTCAAGAAGCAGCAGTCAGAACCAAACATGGAACAAAGACTGGTTTCAAATTGGGAAAGGAGTATATCAATGTTGTATATTGTCACCCTGTTTATTTAACTTATATGAAGAATTCATCATGCAAAATGCCAGGCTTGTTGGAGCACAGGCTTGTTGGAGCACAGGCTGGAATCAAGATTGCCAGGAGAAATATCAACAATCTCAGATATGCAGATGACACCACCTTTACGTCAGAGAGTGAAGAGGAACTAAAAAGCCTCTTGATAAAGTTGAAAGAAGGGAGTGAAAAAGATGGCTTAAAACTCAACATTCAAAGAACTATGATCATGGCATCCGGTCTCATCACTTCATGGCAAATAGATAGGAAAACAGAGACACACTTTATTTTCTTTTCAAAATCACTGCAGATGGTGACTGCAGCCATGAAATTAAAAGACACTTGTTCCTTGGAAGTAAAGCTATGACAAACCTAGACAGTATATTAAAAAGCAGAGACATTACCTTGACAAAAAAATGTCCATATAGTCAAAACCTTGGTTTTTCCAATAGTCATGTATGGATGGGAGAAGGCAATGCCACCCCACTCCAGTACTCTTGCCTGGAAAATCCCATGGATGTAGGAGCCTGGTAGGCTGCAGTCCATGGGGTCTCTGGGAGTCGGACACGACTGAGCGACTTCAGTTTTCCCTTTCATACTTTGGAGAAGGAAACGGCAACCCACTCCAGTGTTCTTGCCTGGAGAATCCCAGGGATGGTGGAGCCTGACGGGCTGCCATCTATGGGATCGCACAGAGTCAGACACGACTGAAGCGCCTTAGCAGCAGCAGCAGCATGTATGGATGTGAGAGTTGAACCACAAAAAAGGCTGAGCAACGAAGAATTGATGCTTTTGAACTGTGATGTTGGAGAAGACTCTTGAGAGTCCCTTGGACTGCAAGGAGATCAAACCAGTCAACCCTAAAGGAAATCAACCCTGAATATTCATTGGAAGGACTGATGCTAAAGCTGAAGTTCCAATACTTTGGCCACCTGATGCAAAGAGCCAATTCACTGGAAAGAACCCTCATGCTGGGAAACATAGAAGGCGGAAGGAGAAGGCAACACCAGACTATGAGATGGTTGGATGACATCAAAACTCAGTGGACATGAGTTTGAGCAAGCTCTGGGAGACGGTGTAGGACAGGGAAGCCTGGCATGCTGCAGTCCATTGGTTCGCAAAGAGTCAGAAATGACTGAGTGACTGAAAAATGAAAACAAACTAAAAATACTGAGATTTAAAGGAAAAAAAAATCAGGAAGATTTATTATTTTATAATTCTTACATATATGAAAAAACAAAAGTAAAATAAGACCATTATTCCATAATGTAGATAACATATTGGGACATTGTTAAGAAAACTAAAAAATAAAACATGAAAGTGGTTTTAACATTCAAACAATCCAGAGGATAGAAATTGAAAATTTTATGTTCTCTCATACATTTCCCACCAACTGCTCTTCCCAAGGAAAATCACTGAAATACTTCCTTGTTTATTTTCAGAAAAATTTATGCCAACACCAAGGGACATATTTCCATACATATTTTTTCATTATCTGTACAAAATAAAGTTATCTACATACAAATTTTTAAAACAATAACATTCCTGTAGATTTCTTTTTTGATTCATTGTTATTTGAATTTTGTATTTGGTATTAGATAAAGTTTCAATTTCATTCTTATATGTGAATATCCTGTTTCACCAAACCATTTATTGAAGAGATTGCCCTTACCCCATTGCACCTTCTTGATGCCTTTGTGGAATCTTTTTGACCATGTTGCATGGGTTTATTTCTAGTTTCTCTATTCTGTCCCATTGATCTATGTATCTGTTTTTATGCCAATACCATGTTTTAATTACTATGACTTTGTGATAGAGTTTGATATGAGGAAATGCATCATACTTCTTGTAGGTTTCTTTTTTGCTGATCTTTCATGCTAATGTATGGAATGAACTGTCTCATTCTTTTTTCCTAACATTATATTCTACTACTTGAAATTTATTTTACAAATTAATATATATATTTATATAATAAATATTTATAAAATAAAAGTTATTTTATTTATCTAATTTCCCAGTGAGGAACATTT
Organism: Neotragus pygmaeus; assembly: GCA_006410875.1. Lineage (NCBI taxonomy): Eukaryota > Metazoa > Chordata > Mammalia > Artiodactyla > Bovidae > Neotragus > Neotragus pygmaeus. Next base: position 6,638 of record SJYV01021110.1, on the reverse strand, counting down.
ATGATTATGTTTTATGTTGTTAATATTAATAATATTTTGACAAATATCATTATGTATATTATTGAATTTTGTACTTATATTCATTGAGTAAATTCTTGGCAGCTAGATTCACAAGGTATACTTATGTAAAATGTTGTTTGACTATAACATTTAAAGAGACTACAATAAAGTCCTTTTTCACCAAAAGTATGATAGCACTCTTCATGCTATCACAAGCACTGGGTCTCATCAAAGTCTGTAACTTATCTTACTATGAAAATTGAATAAACGTGATCTTATTATCATTTTGACTGTGATTTGAATTTATTGTGAGTGAGATTGAGCATTTTTCAGTATGTATATTAGAAATTTTTTTTTCTATAAGCATTCTCTTCCTGTTATCCCCTTTAACTTTTTCCATTAAATATTTCTTCTTTTTCCCAATTGATTTGGATGTGCTATATGTGATTCAAGGAATAAACCCTTTGTCAGGAATTCCCTGGCAGTCCAGTGGTTAGGACTCCATGACTCTCCTGGCTTAGAGTAGGGTTCAATCCTTGGTTGCAGAACTAAGATCCTGCAAGCTATGAGGTTCACCTCACCCCTCCAAGAAACAACCATTTGTCAGTCTTGTGTCATTCCAATTTTTTTATGGTTTCTTTATTTTATACCCTTTTTAGGGAAACCTTCCCAGTTTCAAGATTAAAATAAATTTATCCATCAGTTATCCAAAACTCCTTATCATTTTATATATATAAAAATTATGGTTTATCTGAAATGTTTTCAGTGTGGATATTTTCTTATTTCTTATTTCATTTTGAATGTAAAAGGTCTTTTTTAAAATTATTATTCAACTGCTCCAACACCATTAGTTGAATAAGCCCATTTATTCCACTTTTTTGAAATAACTGATTTAAAATAAATTCTGATATATATTTGAATCTATGTCTGGACCCTATTCCACGTAACTTCTATTTCTTAATCTGAAATGATTTTGTTTTTGTAGTCTAATTTGTTTTGATATTTTGCTAAATAACAAGTCAAAGCCGTCCTCACTAATTTTTCCCCAGGGTTTTTCAGGATATTCTTGAATGTTTATTTTGCCAGATAAATGTTAGTATTATTTTCTTCATTCTCCAAATTTGTTGTTGTTCTATTAGTATTTATATTGTATGATATTTGTTCTTCATTTACTTAAGTGTTCTTTTATCTCCCTCAGAGAGCTTAAGCATTTTCTTCATACAGGTCTTATACATTCCTTTTAAGATCTACTTCTAGATATTCATTCTTCTGATCTCCATTCTTTGATTTTATTTTCTTATTGACAGTTATTTTTAATATATATACTGCAAAGCTATTTATTTTTGTTTAATAAGTTTTCAATCTATCACCTTAGTGATCTTTTTGCCTCTAAGGGCTTTTCAAATTTACTTAGATTTTCTACTTTATATAATGATATCATTTTCCAATAAAGATAGTTTTCCTTTCTATTTTGCTTCATTTATATTGCTAATATAATTACCTTGTCCAACTGTATTAACTAATCTTTTTGCAGAAATATTTAACAATAGAATTAGTAGTCACCATTATTATTTTACTGTATTTTTTTTCAATCTTTTTATTCTTATGTATTTTCAAAGTTAATAAAATTTCTATATTATAAATTATTTTGCAAACTACTTTTGTTTGCAAATTTTAACAGAATTTTTACTCTATTTTACAGAAATTTTTGATTATTTTATTTTACTTTAGAAGATAGTACATTTCCCTTTCACCAAATAGTCTTCTAAGTTTACTTTTGATGAATGTGTTTGTTTAATCATTTAGTTACACCATGATTCTTTTAGTCTTTATCATATTATTGGATATGTAGCTATCTCTAACTCTTCAATTTCTCTAAAGCTATTGCATTCATTCATTTGACAAAATTCCTGTCTCATGAAGATTACATTTCCAGTGAAGTATATAGTAAGCAAGCAAAAAATATGTTATATAAGAATTATATAGCATTTCTCTTTACCAGAAGGTAGAAGGTAGGGAATATGAACACAGTTTTCTAAAAATAATCAGTTATAACCTAAATAGCCTGGTCATGTAAGGTCTTATCTGATGTGTTATTTGCATAGAAAACTTTTAAAAAGTGTTGAAGAGAGAACTATTTGTATAGCTGGTGGGAAACATCTCAAGCAGGACCAGTGCCAATGCCCTAAGACAGGATTTTACTCATGTGTTCAAAAAACAAGGAAGTCAGAAAGGCTGGAGTAAATGATTAACGGACCAAATGGGTGAACAGTAGGAGGAGTGGTCACGGAGTTAGTGGCCAGATATTAGTGAGCATTGGCGAAAACTAACATTTTCAACCTGAGGGAAATGGGAAGACTTGGAGAGTTTTACACAGAGGAGTGATATGACAGGCTTACATTTTTAAAAGATCACTCTGGATGCTGTATTGAGTGGACTAAAATGGGATAACAGTGGTTAACAGGGAGACCAGTTAGGTGGTGGTGGTGTATTGAAGGTGGTGTCAATTTCCTAAATAAATGATTTGATGAAAAGAGAGGAGTTAGTGATAAACTTCGGAGAAGGCAATGGCACCCCACTCCAGTACTCTTGCCTGAAAATCCCACGGATGGAAGAGCCTGGTAGGCTGCAGTCCATGGGGTCGCTGGGAGTCGGACACGACTGAGCGACTTCACCCTCACTTTTCACTTCCGTGCATTGGAGAAGGAAATGGCAAGCCACTCCAGTGTTCTTGCCTGGAGAATCCCAGGGACGGGGGAGTATGGTGGGCTACCGTCTATGGGGTCGCACAGAGTCGGACACGACTGAAGCGACTTAGCAACAGCAGCAGCAGCAGTGAGAAATTTAAGGGCTAGACCTTAACTGCTGAAAAAAATAGTGCCGTCATTTAATGAGACTGGGAGTAGCAAGGTGGGAGGATCATATAGTCAAGTTTTGTTCTGTTAAAATTGACATGCAAATTAAACTCCCAAGCTGAGTAGGCAGTTGGATATTTGAGCTTGGAATTCGTGGGACTAGTCTGGCGTAAAAAAATAATTCAAAAATCACCAGCAGTAACATGATATTTAAAACCAGTAGAATGGAAAAAATGACCTTGGAAGAAAGCACAGATAGAAAAGAGAAAATGTGTTCAGACTGAGTCCCCAGGTAATGCAATATTTAGAAGTCAGGAGATGAGGAGAATCAAGTAAAAGAGACCTGCATGACCACTGAAGTAGGAAGAAAACCACAAAGAAGGATTATTTCTGAAGCTAAGATGGAATAAGTGGTTCAAAAAGGAGTGATTAACTGTATCAGATGCTTCCTGCCCAGCTTAAATAAGCTGAAGACTAAGAATTGCTCGTTGCTCTAGAGACAGCGGTCACTGATGATTTTTATAAAAGCTGTTTCTGTGGAGTGGAAAGAAATGCCCACTGGAGGGAAATCAAAAGCAAATATGGAAAACAAGAACAGCAGATGTGACAGAAGAGGAAGGAGAGGATGACATAGATTAAAGGAGCGGATGGGAAGTAAAAAGCTTAGTGTAAAATGGTAGAATTACCAGGTAATAAGAGCCCCCTTGTGGCTGCAAGTCATAAAATTAAACAGAGTAGACAGTCATCAAACTTTTTATGTTTCTCCAGTCAGTTCAGCAGCTCGAATACAAAGATGGAATACCTGGACAAGTTGCTTTAAGCAGAATTTTATTTGAGCCACATGAGTGCAGCAGAGGAAGAAAAAGTCAGGAGAATACCCATATGCAGCAACATTGAATAGAACAGAGTGAGGAAGGAATGAGGCCATGAAAAGGACCAGGTGGACTGTAGGTCCCGGAGGGGTTTATGAATTGTTAGAATAGAGTTATCTTAACTCTCACAGTCTTTCTAAGACTATCTTAGAGGAAATTAATTGTAAAGACAGAAGTGATGTTCAAAGAATTGGGATGCTCAGAACCGAGACTAAGCTTTTGGGCAGCATGACAGAATCTAGAAGATAAGCATGGAAATGGACATCTCCACTGGGATGTAGATAGAAACCACTGGAGGAGAAAAGGTTTAGTAACTGAGAGGTCAGGGTTTTGAAAGAATTGTCAATACAGATATTGAAGTCACTAAGAGTCAATGCAAGAGCAGTGCTTGAGATACTGGTAATGAGTCAGGAGATCAAATCTTTAAGAGGAAGAGAGAATAATTCACAATCTTTAAAAAATTGCACAAAAATTGATAGGGGTAGTAAATTCTACTTAAATAGGTTTAAAGCTGGGGATGGGAGTGGTTAAGAAGATATCAAGGAGAAATTTACTCTATTTGCAAGAATAGCCTTGTGTATAAGATGATTTCCTTAAGATATACTTCTGAATTATAAAAGGCTATGAACAGTTTGGTCTCTAGTTCCAGTTGCCAAATTATCCTCTAGAAATGTGGCACCAATTTAGTTTCACAACAGTGTATATGAATGTTCTTTTCAGGCTTCCCTGGTAGTCCAGTGGTTAAGAATCTACCTTGTAATGCAAGGTACACTGGTTCGATCCCTGGTCCAGAAAGAGCAGAGCAGTTAAGCCCCTGCACCACAACTACTGATCTCATGCTCTAGAGCCCACGAGCCTTATTTACTGAAAGCCACAAGAGAAGCCACCACAATGAGAAGCCCAAGCACAACAAGGAAAAGTAGTACCTGCTTGCCACAGCTAGAGAAAGTCCGCATGCAGCAATGAAGACTGGTCACAAACAAAAAATATAATAAATAAATCTTAAAAAAAAGAATGTCCTTTTTCAGTATCTTAGCTAACACTGAAAATGATCAATTTAAAACTCCTTACATGTATATGTATGGCCAAGTTCCTTTGCTGTTCACCTAAAACTATTACAACATTGCTAATCTGCTATAATGCTGCTGCTGCTAAGTCGCTTCAGTCGTGTCCAACTCTGTGCTACCCCATAGACAGCAGCCCACTAGGCTCCTCTGTCCCTGGGATTCTCCAGGCAAGAATACTGGAGTGGGTTGCCATTTCCTTCTCCAATGCGTGAAAGCGAAGTCGTGTCAGACTCTTAGCGACCCCATGGACTGCAGCCTACCAGGCCCCTCCATCCCTGGGATTTTCCAGGCAAGAGTACTGGAGTGGGGTGCCATTGCCTTCTCTGGTTAATCTGCTATACCCCACTACAAAATAAAAAGTTTAAAAAAAAAAACTCTTTGCAAATTTTAGCAAGAATTACATCAAACTGTTGCTTTCTTCTCATTTCATTCTTTAAATTAACATCTATAGAGCACTCACTATCTGTCAGACATTGTGTTAGACTCTGAATTTATCCCTGCTTTCATAGAGGTTTTAATCTGACCAGAGAAAGATTTTAAACAAGCAACAAATTAGTTACTATTGTGTCAACTGTAGGGAAGGAAGAGTACTAGTGCTGCTTGGGAGTACCAGTATAATACGTGGGACCTACCCAGTCTTCAGGGAGTTAAGCTGAGTTTGGTGGTTAGTGTGAGTTGGTGAGACATTGCAAAAATTGTTTTTGACAGTTTTTTCCCTCATTTATAGATTTTATGATTATTTGTTTTTCACATTTTTAATTGAAATTGCATCTGCTTTTAAACAGGCAGTGTATAATTTTAGATGGTTTTTCTCATGGCATGTCTTTGAACAGAACACTAGTGAAACGTTGCCTTTGAGACAACTATTCTTTACATAATACTGTACCCTTTTCTCCTCTCCTCGTCTCATATCCTGGTAACAGACCCTAGTTTCCTGGCCTGGGGAGGTGGGTATATGGCCATGAGTAGGAGAACAAAGTTAATATCTAGAGAGAAATAGGAGATGTTTAGATGGAAAAGGAGAAAGGGAGTACAAGAGTGCGAGCAAGGAAGAGAGAAGAGAAAAGATAGGTAATCCAACAGTCAAGTCCCTACATGCACCCCACACCAGAGTTCCTGCCAGCCTGGCCCATCTTAGGTGACCCAAGACAGTCCTGATTCATCAGTCCTATGAGACTAATCCTGGTGGCTCAGATGGTAAAGCGTCTGTCTACAATGTGGAAGACCAGGGTTCAATCCCTGGGTCCGGAAGATCCCCTGGAGAGGGAAATGGCAATCCACTCCAGGACTATTGCCTGAAAAATCCCATGGACAGAGGAGCCTGGTAGGCTACAGCCCATGGGGTCGCAAAGAGTCAGACACAACTGAGCGACTTCACTGTCACTATGAGACTAATCAGTCTCATCCCTTAGCAACAGGCAGAAGGCCTTGTTGAATATATTAGTATTTTATTATTATTTGTGCTTTTGTGTGTTTTAATCTTTGTTGAAGTAGAGTTGATTTATAGTTTTGTGTTAATTTATGCTATGTATATACACATATGCACTCTTTTTTAGATTCTTTTCCCATGTAGGTCATTAAGAGTATTGAGTAGAGTTCCCTGTGCTATACAGTAGTTCTTTGTTAGCTATCTATTTCACATATAGTAGTGTGTATATGTCAATCCCAATCTCCCAATTTATCCCTTCCCCCTCATCCCCCTGGGAACCAAAAGATTGTTTTCTAAATCTGTGACTCTGTTTCTGTTTTGTAAATGAGTTCATTTGGACCACTTTTTTAGATTCCACATAATGGAAATACATGATATTTGAATGATATTGGTCTTTGTCTGACTTACTTCACTC
>SJYV01021103.1:0-10147 GCA_006410875.1 Neotragus pygmaeus | reverse complement strand
TACAGGGAAAAAAAAGAGCGCTTTCCCGCTGCCTTTAGGATTTCAAAACGCGAGGGGCCAAATTGGGAAGACCGCCGACGTTAGGAGGCGGAATCTCTGGCAAGCGTGAAATTAATCACCGCCGATTAATGGCGGCGTTTCAACATAAAAGTGAAGTCATTTCAAGTTTAAAGTAAAGAAAAATCGAGTAAGATTTCTGAAAATGAAGCCAAGGCTGCACAAAATGTTTCTTTCTATACTTGGCCTCTCCCCCAAAGATGCGAGCCGTGCGGGCTTTCTTTTCTTCTCACAAAGGCGGCAGCTGCGGCCGGGCGCCACCGACCACCGCCCTCCCCGCTTCCTCCCTCTCGCCAACAATGCAGCCAGCCGCACACAAAGCTAGATCGATTAGGATCTCCATTTAGGAGCAATTCGGCAGCTCTGCACACATTCCCCTGCAAGAAGGACGTTTTCCAGATTTCATAATATAGCCCCGCAGCCCTAAACCTAACAGATAACATAGCCCACAAAGCCACCGGAGGCGAGAGAAATAACTGAGTCTGAAGCTCCGGGCTTGGGTGGGTGTGAATTGGAACAAAGGATCTTTCTATTCCTGATTCATCACCGCCTAAGAGGCTATGCAAAAAGCCTTTGAGGGTAGGAAAGAGAAAAAACTCTTCCTTCCAAACGGCAACAGCAAAAGGCCAGTTTTAAAAAACATTTAAAAATCACCGAATTCCCGGCCCCGTTACCCATCTTAACGGTCTGGCATTCCCCATGCTCCTGAGGAGCAGCCTTTTTCCAGGACGACCCCTCGCGCTGGGTTTCGGGTTTGCGGGCGGCGAAGGGGCGAGCGCGGGGCGGGAAGGGGAGCGGAGGGCAGGAGGTAGAGGGCCCCGGGGCTCACCGGAGCGAACTGCGATTGAGCGAAGTCGAGTCTGCGCTGTGGCCGCCGCCGAGTGCCGAGCGGGGCGCGGCGGGCGCACCTATATGCGCGCTCCTATGCAAATGAGGTGACGTCATCCGCCCGCCCGCTTAACTCCTTCGCGCCGGGTTTCGTCTCCGGAACGGCGTCCGGGGCCTGCATGGCGTTTGGGGGGGCCCCGCGTCTACCCATGCACCAAGCCACGACGAGGGCGGCAAAATAAAGCGCGTAAAGCGCCCCCTCCCCGCCGCACTTCCTTCGTAACGCATCACCCACCCCTTTATGTCGGTTCCAGCTGCTTGGATTTTTGCGCGAAAACCGGCCCTTGGGGATCCGAGCGTGATAACTAAGGGCCTGGGTGGTACCTAGCGGGACAGGCATTCCTTTACTGTGAAACTGCCTTTGTCCGTGGCAGACATCCCCCAGCCGGGGTGCAGTATGCCTCGCCCCGCGGCCTCGCCCACTTGCAGGGCTGCGATTCCTGTGACTCAGCTTTCAGACCAGTGGAAGCCCTATGCCCCACCCTGGCCCTCTTTGTCTCGCTAGCATTCTCCTAGACTTGACTGAGAAGTAAAGCACCCTTAAGTGATTTTTTAAAAGAAAATTTTCTCACTGAAACACGCCAATGTTTTTTCAATGCTGTAATTGTGGTGGGCACCCAAACCAAATAACCGGAATATTTGCGAGTTGGTGGTGAATTTTTCAGGGGTTGAGTACGTTGCCTCTCTCAGAAAAATTAAGTCTCAAGTTCAAGCTCTGCTATTGACTTGCTGCCGGACCAGGGGGAAATTCCTTTACTTTCCTGTTCCTTATTTCCCTAAATTATAAAAGTGATTGCTAAGGAGGCCCGGGTACAAGGCCAAAGGCTGCGATCCCATTATGTCTAAAACCTGAATATTAAATTGAAAAGGCGAATCTGTATTTCGAAGGGTCTTTTGAGCAGGTTTCCATTTTGAGGTGCGTATCTGACTTACGTCCGGAAACATGGGAGCTCGAGGTAGAGTGGAGCAGTTTTCAAAATGGCACCTGACTCTGTGAACACGAGGGACCCCCGCCCCTTGCGGTTGAAACAAGTTACAAATACCATGGGGGTGGGGCTGCCCAAGGCCTGTGAAGGGGGAGAAAGCCAGGTTGGGTTTTCAGTTAAAGCAGTTAGTAGCGCAATGCTCCCCCACTCCTTCTCCCTCAGAAAATGTTTCTAGAAACCTCTTGTTAATCTCGTTCATGGCAGAGGCTTTTGTCTCACTGGAGATTAAAATCTATTGTTATATAGACTCTTAACAGCCACTGCAGGAGCACCTCCGACTTCCCCATTTCTTTGTCCACTAGACTTCCTTCTTCGTGGTGGGGGGCAAGTGACCGTCTGGTTCCCCAGTTCCTGCTCTGCTCAGCGGGCAGCCATTCTGCTCCGGAACCGGGGGCACTGAGCCTTCAGGCAGGGACAGGATGTCACCTCTCTGGTTCCACGTCCCTCTGACCTTCCCCTAGTTGACTGGTTGGTGAGTCCACTTCATCGTGGAAACTCCGGGTGGATTTCGGGCCCTTTTCAGCGGCAGCTGCTTCGTGCCAACACCATTTCTCTGGGGTTTGGAGAGTCCAGCTCCGCTCACCCAGCCACTGTCAAAAATCACTTCTTTCCTCCTCAGTCTCCCGATCACAAGGGGACACCACTAAGGCTCCCTGCTTCTCCCTAAGACCTTTTCCTCAGAGAGGGACAGGCCTTGCAGAGGCAATGCAGGAGTAGAAGTCTGCAGAAGCCTGGAGCATTTTTCCAGTTAGGTAATGGCAGCTTTCCTGCTGCCTGTCTGTTTAGATACCGATAGAAAGGAAGGGAAAGTGGGGGAGGCGGCTCTCTAAAAGGAAGAGAGGGCCGAGTGTTGGCCCTGACGTCCTGACTTGCCTGGGGTGCTAGAAAGAATGGAAGGGGCAGCAGGAGGCAGATGGAAGCAAATGCAAACTCAAGGAATATTCCTCAGAGTTGTGTGACCCTAGCCTGTGAATGAATTTTTCTGTGTTTTCTAGTCTCTGAAATGGTCTTGGTCAGTCCTTAACCTCCCAGGGCTACTGGGAGACCAAAATGCTTCAGACAGTGTGTGACACTTGTTATTGTTTTGCTTTATATTATTATTATTTAGGATGGAAAGTTGAGGGAAAAAAATGCTTAGTGTTTGGAATTGACTGCACATTTTGTATTAGTTCTTTGTCTTATAAAGGACCAGTTGACAGATTTTTGTGAGATCTTCTGCTCATTTTTCAGCCATTAAAAAATAATTCCAAGCAGGCATTGTAATAGGGACTTTACATGTGTTTTCACCTTTCCTGCCCAGGGACTTTCCATGAGGAGAGATTTACAGGTGGGGAAACTGAGGCTTAGAGATCCAGGGCTGTGAAAACTCAGCCAGTAGCAACTCTGTGGTACTTATGCTGAGAAAATTCTACAGCCCCAGACCCCAAGTCTGCACCTGAGACCCATCAGGAAGAGCGTGGGGCAAGCTGTCTTGTTTCCCACAATGCCTGGTTATGTAGTAGTTGCTTAGTTAACAGTGAAGGACGACCTGGGACTAACTGGCTTCAGTGCAGAGGACCCTTGTGCCTGATTCAACTCCACTCTGCCCCTGTGACTCAGGCCACTGTGCTTTCTTCGCTTCAGTCCTTTCAGTATTAATGTTTTAGACGTCAGGGGGTCGTTCCTGCCTCCTAGAAGCTGCCATCTGTAACTGGGTTAGCATGTGCTGGGCAACCACTGGAGGTGGGAGGTCTCAAGACCAAGAAAAGGCTCGTGGTTTGGAGGAACCAAAGAACGGCAAGCAGGGTGTGCTCGGCGCTCTCCAGCAAAAGCCGAGGAGACAGCCCACCCGGCCCTGGCCCTGCCTTCCTCATCCTGGGGGCCACAGACCCCGTGCAGACCGTGCCGAGAGAGAGCCTGCCCTGGAAGGCCAGCTCCAAGTCCGTGCCCAGTGGAACCAGGAAGTGGTGTCAGGGCACGCCGTGTTTCATGTTGCTTTCCGGGGCGGGCCGGACACAGATTTGCAGCTATTTCCAAAGCTGGAGAAACAGGCCTTGAAGTCTGTTGAGTTCAGGAAAATTCATCCTATTATTTTTAAGCGATTTTGCACACAGCACTGACCGGAAAAGAGGAAAAGGAAGCAGGGGCTCCCAACTCTGCTTTCTGAGGCCCAGGTCTCTTGGTCCATGCTTTGGAGCCTCCTGCCATCTGCCCCCACCTGCCTCGATCCACCTTCCCCTGTGGCCCCGCAAGCTGCATCTGTTCATCCAAATCCCCTGAAAGACACAGCCCAAGCCCCTACCCCCACCCCACCGTGATGACAGGGAGGTGATATTTAGTGATCTCGCTATGTACGTTGGATCCTTGGTTAAAAGCCCTTTGTGTATAACCATCTGATTTAATTCTCACCCTGCACAGGGGCTACTAATATGCCCATTTTACTGCTGAAGAAGTTGAGGCTCAGGGAATCTAAGTAATTTGCTGGAGATTATCTCCCAAGGTCTGTCTACCGTGTTTACATTCCCCTCCAGGGAGGCCTATCTCTACCGGAGTCCCCAGCATGGGTGGCTCCACGTTGCACTCAGTGCTAGGGAACCAAAGGCGCCCCCAGCAAGAGGCTGAAAAGGAGGGGATGTTGCCAGGAGAGCAGAGGAGAGTCGGAGAACACTCTCGAGAAGGTCAGCCCGGGGGCTGCTAACTTCCCTATCCGCTTTGTTGATCTGATGGAATCTTAGAGCCAGGGGGAACTTTCTAGGGGANCCAGCAAGAGGCTGAAAAGGAGGGGATGTTGCCAGGAGAGCAGAGGAGAGTCGGAGAACACTCTCGAGAAGGTCAGCCCGGGGGCTGCTAACTTCCCTATCCGCTTTGTTGATCTGATGGAATCTTAGAGCCAGGGGGAACTTTCTAGGGGATCTCATTCCGCCCAGTTCCCTTCTGTGGCTTGAATTTGCCTCTACAACATCCCCTCCAAGTGGTTACTTGGCCTCCTCACAGCAAGGGCAACAATAAGAAGGCAGAGAACTTTCCAGTTTGCGCAGGGGACAAGGATTTTTCCCCGGGGTTGCATTGAATGGGAAAAACTGACAGGAAATAAAGTTGTGGGGCAGGCAGGGGCCAGAGGGTATAATAATAACAAAAACAACAGCCAGAACCAGCACAACAAAACCAACAGCAGCGGTAGTCATGCCCATAATAATAGCCAAGAGTTTTTTGAGGGCTCGCCATAAACAGGGGAGCTTTCCATGTATCTCCCCAAATCCTTGCACACATCTCTGACAGAGGCACTCTAAGGTTCCCCATTTTGCCAATGAGAGAGTCTAGGAGAAATCAGATAACTTACCCCAAACCACACAGTGAAAGCTTGAGGCGACATATGAACTCAGATGTGTATAAGAGACAGGAAGGGAAAGTGGGNTAAAAAAAAAAAATCACCATTAGCATCCCAATGCATACAATTAAATTTGTAACTGATTGAATAATCAGTTAAGTATTATTTTTTTTTAAAGCAGTTTTTCTCCTAAAGTCTCAGGGCAAAATGAATCTTACTATCCAGAATGAATTAAGGTAAGATTTAAGCACCTGAGAGTAAAATTAAGGCCCAAACCCTAGAAATAGACACAAACATGATATACAGGTTGATTCTATAGCAAACTCTAAACCAATATAAAGTATACAAAATCCAACATAAAACAAATATTTTAGCCTTAATAAGCATAGAATCTTTCTCACACTCTTAGACTTCAGTGAGTTCTGAAGATGTGCAAATTATATCAGGTCTCAGAAAAAAGGTCAGCTCAAAATCTGAATTAATACTTTTTGTCTTTTCCTTTTCAAATTGATGGTAAGCAGTTATATTTGAAGTTATTTCAAAGACATTAGGGTTAAGCATGCAAATTATTCTGAGTTACTACTACTGTGAATAATAAAGATTGAGATTACAATTATGTACTTTAGTGTTTGAGGTTAAGGTTATATACTTAAGTGCCAAGGTTTTATGATAACTTTGACCAGAAACACTCCTTACCTTTTCCTGAAATTCATCCCTAGTTTCTTCTAAGTTTTCTTCTATATGCAAATTCTTGGAAGTTTCCTCAGAGATTTTCATTTTTAGCATGTTAATTGTTTCTTGGTGTTGTTTCAAAGACTCAAGTGCATTTCGTAGCTGTTCCTGGGTGTCTATATTCTTTGTCAGAGAAATAGAAAATAATTTTCATTAGAATGTGAAACAATGAAAATAATTTTACAGTTACTGCTTGATCGTAAATAATAAATGATGGCTTCTGAAAGGTTTTTAAAGAGGCTCTAAGATTTCTAAAGTTCAGTCAAAACCTTACCATATTTATAGTATCCTGAATGTCACTTTTGAGTTGGTCCCTCTCAGTTTGCAGGCTCTCTTGGAGTTGTCTTTGATCATCTTTTTCTTGGGTTAAGGTTTTTACTTCTACTAATGTTTGTTGAAGTTTCTCAGTAATCAGTGTTTTTTCCTTTTCTACCATTTGCAGTCTGGAATCTCTACTTTCTAATTGTTTCTTCAGCTCTTCCACTTCCTTTGATCTTTCTTGATTCTCAGTTGTTTTTTGTTGAAGTTCTTGGGTTTTGTGAGAGAGCTTTAAGATAAGAAAAAATAAATGTGAAAAAAGCAGATCATTCTGCAACATATATATGGAAGCAAAACCCCAGAACAAAGATCATTTCCCTAGAGGATGTCCTGCACTAACCTCTGTCTTCAAAGCCTCCAAATTTAACCCAAGTTCTTCAGCTTCTTTAGAGAGATTTCCTATTTCTTGATTCAATTTTGAATTTTCTTCAAGGACCATCTTATACTTTTGCTCAAATTCAATATGGTGCCTTTTACCATCTTGGACTTCTTGATCAGTGCTTTCACAACTCAACTGGGGAGTTGGCAGGTCATTTTTAGTGCTCCCAATTTCTTCAAGTAAACCTTGAATTCTACTTTCCTTATCAACTACTTCAGAAGACAATTTGTCTTTTTCTGATGTTATTATATAGAGTTCTTCAGGTTTATCATGTATCTATGGAAAAGAAAGAAAACTTAGCTATGAAAGCAAGATATGATATAGTTGACCAGTTTTGAGGAAAAAAGCTTTCTTTGCCTTACTCCCTCCCCACCAAAAACACTGAAATTAAACAAAGCTTTGATTGAGGAATGGCAATATTTTTCTTTTCATATCTCTTTAACACATATTATCCTGTTTAACTTTACTTTCAAAGCTTTGCTTTCTAATCTCTGGTTCTAATAAGAATTGCACACAGAAGGACACTCAGTAGAAACACAATCAGGATGTGTCTTTAAATCCTTACCTATCATTTTAAAATGTTTTCTGTCTTTCTGATGAGGCAGGCATTGCATGATTTTTCTTAGAATTTTACTCGTATTTCTACTGCTAACAAATTGAATCAAACATTTATAGTCTCTTGCCTGGCACTTTATAATAAANAAATCCTTACCTATCATTTTAAAATGTTTTCTGTCTTTCTGATGAGGCAGGCATTGCATGATTTTTCTTAGAATTTTACTCGTATTTCTACTGCTAACAAATTGAATCAAACATTTATAGTCTCTTGCCTGGCACTTTATAATAAATTACGGCAAAATACTTAAGGTACTTCGCAAAGGTTTTTATTTCATGAGTTGTTTTCTTAAAAATATGTTACCTCTTTCCTTAGCATTTCTATTTCTGAAGGTAAAGATTTCAATTCTGACAGCAAATTAACTTCATTACGCAAAGTTTCATTTTCTTCGACTGCTTTATTCAATTCTTTCTGTAGATGGGTTATTTTTCTTTCCAATTCCATATTAGACAGAAAATCTAGAAAATTTTTAGTAAGTTTAAAACAGCTTGCAATTATTGGGTCAATCTAAATTATGCAAGTAGTTAGATTATTTAATCAGATTGTATAAAATTTATTAAAGAAAGAGTCAGTGTAGGTAAATAGTTAACCCAATTGTTAATCACCTTGTCCAAGATTGAGTTCAATTTATTTGAGAAATAATTTTTAAACTCTTCTGATTTAATGTCTGATATAAATGATTTAACATTTATAAATTCCGATACCAAATGACAGTTAACATTAAGCAATTAAAAACACCAGAGAATAATGGATTTTTAATCACTGGAATACAGCTGCAAAATCTTTTAGGTATTGTTCTATATAAAGACAGATTTGCAAAGAGGTAAGTCTGAAATGATAAAATACCTTTTGGAACTTTGCCATCTATAAGGGAGGTGAGTTTTGTTATTTCATTAAAAGAAGATTGTAATTCTTTCTCCAGATCAACTTGCATTTTCTTTTTCGCCTCCAACTGACTTTGGTATAACTGAGTATCATTTTCCATCTGCTTGCATGTACTTGCAAGTTCTTTCTATTGAGAGAAACACTGTAAATTCACAGAAATGTACTGTGAAATGAATTTCAACTGTTATTGTAAATATTGCAAAAACCACTAACCATTTTCTCTTTCAGCTTTAGATTTTCACTTCTAAGAAAGGCTGATTCTCTCTTAGCATCAAGAGCTACAGTTTCGACATCAAGCAGAGTCTGTCTCATTTGTTTTAGGTCTTCAATGTTTTCCTTGACACATGACAAAAAGGATTTAGTGAACTCTAATTTTGTTAGATTTGGAAAAGCCAATAGATACATGTATGTTATTCCTAAGAAATGAAAAATGATTACAATATGCAAATTACCAAATGTATTTTTAGAATAGATAAAAATGAGTCACATTTTTCATAATAAAAATATTTTAGGGAATTTTAAGGCGTTCAGTGGTTAGGATTCAATGCTTTCACTGCCAGGGCCTGGGTTTGACCCCTGGTCAGGGAATTAAGATCCTACAAGCCATGCAATGGAGACAAAAGAGAAAAAAAAAGAAAATTCTAGCAATAATGTTTCAAAATTATACATGCATCATGTAGAAGTACTATAATAATTCTGCTATTGTTTAGAAAGGATAACATAATTGTTGCTCACCTAGCCTGTTAGAGTTTTCTATGTATTTTTGTTTTTTGCTTTACTCTTTGTTTATGTTTTGTTTGGTCATGCTGCAGGACAAGTGGGATCTTAGTCCCCCTGCCAGGGACTGAACCTGTGCCCCCTGAAGTATAAGTGTGGGGTCTTAACCACTGGAATGACAGGGAAGTCTTTTTTTTTAAAGTTACTTTCTGCAAAACATGACAGGTGTATACTTTATAGTTAAAATTAAGGACGTTTAATAACAAATTTAAAAAAAGATAAATAATTCAGTAGAAAAATAGAGAAACGATATGAATAGGCAACTCACAGAAGAGAAAAAGGAAATGACTGATAAATCTGAAAAAAAATTTAGCTCACTTTTAGAAAGAAGTGGCATTTTAACACGACTTCAGCCATATATGAATTCAACCATATGTACTTGGCAAAATATTAATGGGTTCATGCATGAATCAATGAACTGGATGAATACAGAGAAAGAAATAAACAACAATTTAAAAAATGGGCAAGGTCATCCCTGGCGGTCCAGTGGTTGGGACTCCAAGCTTCCAATGCAGGGTGCCTGGATTTGATCCTTGGTTGGGGAACTGAGATCCCACATGCCACGTAGCAGAGCCAAAAATTTAAGGAAAAAAAGGTGGTAGTGGGGGGAATTCTTATTCTATCAATAGACACGCCAGGATTATATGAAAGTGTCTTTCTCTCCAAGGCCTTAGAACAATAAGAACACTTTCAAAAAGATCATTTGCCATTAACAAAAGGTAATAAAAGAGTACCAACAGAAGATAACAAAAAGTACTCTGAAAAACTCAAATGCAAACAAAAGAAGAACAAAAGCAGCCAATAATCTAAAATTTCTGGCTAGAAATTGCTGCCTTTTAAAAAAAGAGTTAAAAACTAGAATTCAACTGATACTTTCTTGAAGTAATCAAGTGAATTGAAAGAAAATAGAAAAAAGAAGCTAATTCCACTGTAAGATTCATTACTGTTTAATAGCACGATCTTATACTGACCAAAATAACCTACAGCTACAATTCCTGAAAAATATCAAACTGTTAAAAGTTACTTCTTTATAATGCGAATGCATTAATATATGTATTAATGAAATAAAATCAATGTAATTTATGAAATCATACTCAATTACATCTTTTATAGTTCTAATTACTAATCAATGTCAACTGCTTACCTGAAGATACTGATTATATATTTCTCCATGCATTTGTATAAAGCAATTGAAAAAAATT
>SJYV01021099.1:315875-339571 GCA_006410875.1 Neotragus pygmaeus | reverse complement strand
TCGCCTGTAATGCAGGAGACCAGGTTCGATCCCTGGGTCGGGAAGATCCCCTGGAAAAGGAAATGGCAACCCATTCCAATATTCTTGCCTGGAGAATTCCACGGACAGAGGAGCCTGGTGGGCTGCAGTCCAACACGATTGAGCAATTAGCACAACAACAGCACTTAGTGTTGCTCAAAGAAAGACAGGGTCATCCCACTCAGCCTCCTGGTTACAGTCAACTGCTCAGAGGCTGGACTCCCTCAAGAGTGAATGTTGCTGTTGTTCAGTCTCCAAGTCAGGGCCAGCCCTTTGTGACCCCATGGAATGCACCACACCAGGCCTCCCTGTCTCTTACCATCTCCCGAAGTTTGTCCAAGTCCATGTCCGTTGAATCTGTGATACCATCCAGATGATACATCTCATCCTCTGTCACCCTCTTCTCCTGCCCTCAATCTTTCCCAGCATCAGGATCTTTTCCAGTGAGTCGGCTCTTTGCATCAGGTGGCCAAAGGACTTGAGCTTCAGCTTTAGCATCAGTCCTTCCAATGAGTAGTCAGGGTTGATTCCCTTTTAGGCTTGACTGGTTTTATGTCCTTGCTGTCCAAGGGACTCTCAAGAGTCTTCTCTGGCACCACGGTTCAAACATTTTCAATTCTTTGGTGCTCTGCCTTCTTTATGGTCCAACTCTCACATCTATATATGACTGCTGGAAAGACCATAGCCCTGACTCTATGGACCTCTGTCGGCAAAGTGATATCTTTGCTTTTTGATACCCTGTCTAAGTTTGTTATTGCTTTCCTTCCAAGAAGCAATCGTCTTCTAATTTCATGGCTAAAGTCACCATCTGCAGTGATTTTAGAGCCCAAGAAGAGGAAATCTGTCACTTTTTCCACCTTTTCCCCTCCTGTTTGCCATGAAATGATGGAACTGGATGCCATGATCTTATTTTTTTAATATTGAGTTTTAAGCTGGCTTTTTCACTCTCCTCTTTCATCCTCATCAAGAGGCTTTTTACTCCCTCATTGCTTTCTGCCATTACAGTGCTATCATCTGCATATCTGAGGTTGTTGATATTTCTCCTCACAGTCTGGATTCCACCTTGTAACTCATCCAGTCCGGTATTTCACATGATGTACTCTGCATATAAGTTAAATAAGCAGGGTGACAATATGCAACCTGTCGTACTCAAGTGTGAATAGAATTATAATAATCCCCACATGCCTCTAAGCCCTTTGTTAACTAAGAACCACTATTGGAATACTGATTTCCATAGTATTCATGGTTGAATATTTATTTTATAAATTCCTTAAAACATTTCACAGGAAGATCACTTTTTTCTCTGTATTTAGGCTTTAGGGTAATGTGAGTTGTATACTGTTTTTTTTCTACCATGCTGATAATTTCATTGTGTCTGGCATATATTTAAGGCAGAAGTTTTTTCCACAGGATAGCTTCAATGTAGCAGAATGATTTTTCATTTCTTTCTTTTCACTTGGTAGTACTAACTTTTTTTTTCTAGTCCTTCAGTGTACTTACTCTGAATACCAGTAATCTTTTTATGGACGGAAATACTGAGAAGGCAGCTCTTATCTGAAGTGAGTCTTTTCTGCTCTCATGCATGATAATGTTGTTTGAGCATTCTAAGAAAATTTCAAAAATAGTTTTTAAGAGGGCTGTGTTGCCCTGGGGAGTAGCATCTTCGAGGCAATCTGGTTAAGGGAGAGAGTTTGAAAGCCATTTCGACAAGGAAAGTCACTTACTACCTCGAGTCTGAGTGCACCTGGATCCATCACCAGGCAGAACTCCGATGCCATGTCGACACTACCATCTCATTATCTCTTATCCATAGTTCTGGTTATTGCTGTTCTTCTGTCAGCGCTCTATCACATGAGTAATCGGTGCACTCAGAGTCTGGGAATCATCAGATATGTCAGTTTCCCTATGTCTTCTCATAGTTGCTATACAAGCCCTGTTTTATTTTTGTGTAATTATTATCTCATCATATATGATGTTGTAAGTCAATTCAACTCTGTTATGGAGTGAAGGTGGAAGACAAGGAAGGAAAGAAAAGAAAGGCAGACTTGTATTTGTTATGATTTCAAGGACAGATATTTGAAATTGAACCTTTTCCCAGGGTTACCTACCATCTGCTATGGTTAAGTGGACAGTTAGTGCCAAGCATGGTTTATAACCTTTTTAAACTGAGCAAAATTTCACTTTAGCTTTGAGGTTCCTGAAAGTACTAACAAGTTGGAATTTGCAAATTAAATTCAATACATACTTTTTAAATAAATAAATAAATTCAGCATATCTATGTGTGTGTATTCAGCTTTTCTTTATCAGAGGATATAAAGGAGAGTGTGAATTACCCTATTCTGTAGAATTCAACTTATAATTGAAAACATGAGTGGGATTCTTTCACGTCTATATAAAACACTGTTTCCCAGTTTTTCTAATGATACATTCAGGTATCAAAAATGTTTTCTATTTACTTGCTCAAAATTCCTTTAAATAAAGAAATAGAATATACCAGCTCCCAGCTCTGGTGGGCCACAGAATGGCAGCCAAATGACTTGCTATTACCATAACCCTTTATAGTTGCTGAATGCTATTCAGTACATCTAATTGTGAGTATTCACAGTCTTTTCAGGGGGTGTGAAGGAGGCTGGCATTGCTCTTGTGCAGATTACAAAGCTGGGAACAGAAGAGGGGGGAAATAATGGCATAGAGTAGTCTTAGAAGTTGGGTTCAAGTCTACAGTTTGCCTTTCTCTTTAAGATCCAGAAAGGTGAAAAATCTGATGGCAGTGAACATGATGTCATATTATTAATGAATTATTAATTTACATACTTCAAATCAATTTATAGCAATGAGGTAGCAAACCTGTTAATATACGATCTAAATGATTAGCATAAGTAACAACGCCAACACCAAACTTCAGGAAGATGAAGAGGTTGTAAGATACCTCTCCAGGAGGATTTAGGAATAACCCAGGGAACTACGTAACAAATCTAAGAGACTCAAGAAACATTATTGGCCATAGTACAAAAAGAACTAAGGCTGCTGGGAGTTTGGTGATACTGTCAAGGTGACCTGCTATTTTACCTGATTATGCACATGCTATTTTCCAGAGAAAAAAAGAGAGAGACGAAATCAAACCAAGATTTAACCAGAATCATGGAATTTAAATATCAGACTAAGAATAGCTATAGAGTTTGGGTGTTTTCCACTAGCACTGAGGATAGAACTAGACAGAAGCATGTGTTACTTTATGATAACATTTATTAAATGATATGCATTTCCTGAACCTCTTCTGTATGCTGGGCAATGTATTGTTCAGCTGCTCAGTCATGGACTGCAACACAGCAGGCTTCCTGTCCTTCACCGTCTCCCAGAGTTTGCTCAAACTCATGTCCATTGAGTCAATGATACCATCCAATCATCTCATCGTCTTTCACCCCCTTCTCCTCCTGCCTTCAGTCTTTCCCAGCATCAGGGTCTTTTCCAATGAGTCAGCTCTTCACATCAAGTGGCCAAAGTATTGGAGTTTCAGCTTCAGCATCAGTCCTTCCAATGAATATTCAGTGTTAATTTCTTTTAGGATGGACTGGTTTGATCTCCTTACTGTTCAAGGGACTCTCAAGAGTCTTCTCCAGCACTTGAGAAGTGTTCAAAAGCATCAGTTCTTCAGTGCTCTCCTTCTTTAGGGTCTGATTCTCACATCCATATGTGACTACTGGAAAGACCACAGCCTTAACTATACAGATCTTTGTTGACGGAGTGATGTCTCTGCTTTTTAATGCACTGTTTAGATTCTGCTGATACAGTGATGACCTAGAAGGGGTACTAAAATGTGTCAACATAGATAATTGTGGGCATTCAGGATTGATCTGTTTCCCTTGGCATGGTATGAGCCATAGGTCTCTGGACAATTTCTCTCTTTTTTCAGGTTTCAAAGGAGAGCTGGAATGAGTTGGTGTTCGCTGGTCCAGGGTCTGAGGAGTCTCCCGGGCATTAGGGAGGTTCTGGGGCAGTTGGCTTTTGTTTGGAAAGCAGAGTTTAAGTGCTGTTCCCCTGATGGCTCTGTCCTACATCATCCCTTCAGGCTAGTTCTTGTGGGCCCAGCTACCTTAGGATGTGTCTGGCTTGAGGGAGGCAGGACTATGCTCCCTGGCAGCTGTACTTTCTAGAAATCTGTTAAGCATATAATGACAGAGTCCCTGGGATGGCAGAAAGGCATAGATGCCGAGTCAATGCCCGGGGCATTTTATTAAGCCAGTACCCGTAAATGTATGTCACTTGGCTGGATGTTGTACAAATCAGTTTAAACAGCAGCTGTGCCTTCTCAGAGGCGAGGTGCGAAGCACACGGTGGTGCAGGGGACGTGTGTAAACCTGAACAAACGCACAGCGCAGCATTGTTTTTGACCACGCAGAGGCACAAGCTGCCTTTTTCGGGGTTCGTGAGCTGAAGTCGTGAGCAAAGTGGTGTAGGAGTTGCATTTTTAGAACGTGAGGTGAAAGCAGTGGCTGCCTCTGTATAGACAGTCAGGAGAGGTTGCTGAGGGGGCGGTTTTGAGAGTTGGTTGAAGGTAGAAAGGGAGGGAACCTGCCATTTAGATGGATGATGACTTTCCAGGCGCTGGATACTGCATCTTTTTAATTTTTTTCTTTTAAAAAATTTATTCTTTAATTGGAGGGAAATTGCTTTGTAATGTTGTGTTGATTTCTGCTGTGAAATAAAAAAAAGTGGAAGTGTTAGTTGCTCAGTCACGTCCAACTCTTTTCAACCCCATGGACTGTATAGCCCACCAGGCTCCTCTGTCCATGGAATTCTCCAGGCAAGAACACTAGAGTGGGTTGCCATTCCCTTCTTCAGGGCATCTTCCCAACCCAGGGATCGAACTCCAGTCTCCTGCATTGCAGGGAGATTCTTTACTGTCTGAGCCACCAGGGAAGCCCTACAACAACACAGTTCAGCCATAATTATACATATATCACCTGCCTTTTGTGCCTCCCTCCCAGCCCCCCGTCCCGCTCATCACAGAGGGCTTCCCTGATAGCTCAGTTGGTAAAGAATCCACCTGCAATGCAGGAGACCCTGGTTTGACTGCTGGGTTGGGAAGACCCCCTGGAGAAGGGATAGACTACCCACTCCAGGATTCTTGGACTTCCTTTGCGGCTCAGTTGGTAAAGAATCTGCAGGAGACCTAGGTTCAATCCCTGGGCTGGGACGATCCCCTGGAGAAGGAAACAGTTACCCATTCCTGTATTCTGGCCTGGAGAATTCCATGGACTGTATAGTCCATGGGGTCGCAAAGAGTCGGACACAACTGAGCAACTTTCACTTTCACTTTGAGACTTTAAGTAATTTGTGCACCAAGTACTCACAAATTGCTGTGTGTGTTTATATACCACATTGTAACAAACACACACATATGGTGGTGATTAAGAATGCAATGAAAGGTATTTTGAGTACTTCATGAAACTCTGAGTACAGCCAAAGAAACAAATTCCTATTCTTTGAGGAAATTCCAATAGAACCAATCGTTATATAATAAACAAAAAGTAAAAGAAAATAGGAATGAAAAGCAGCATTGAACCTGCATATATAAAACTGAAGCATCTAGAAGGTTCAGGGTGGCCAGCCCGGGTCCCAACTATAAAGGAGAACTTCTTGGAAGAGTGAGCTTGAAGCACGACTTTGTAGTTAGGATTAACAGGACAAAAGTGCTGGATTGCTTCTCGGCCTTTTGGCTAAGATCAAGTGTAGATTATAAGTATTGGAAAGAAGCTCAGATAGTTAAAGTGTGCCTAGTGAAGGGCCTTGAAGTGGCACAGGTTGATGCTGTTGGCGTTTGTATGACTCCACTGGAAGGTCTTAAGGGAAGTATGTTTTAAAAAAAAAACATACACACATGACAGTATGCACACTACAATATGCAAAATAAATGATCAACAAGATGTGAACTGCTCCAGTCTTTTTGGAAAACAATCGGGCAACATCTATTAAAATTCACATTCGTCTCTTGAAATCTTTTGGAGCCAAAACTACCCTATGTAATGGTACCTGCACAAAGATATTCATTGCAGCACTGATTATAGTGGGCACCTCCCCAGCCAGAAAAAAGTGAAGTAAATAAGTGTCCATCAAAGGGGCAATGTTTGAATACATACAGTATTTGCTTATCATGAGCTATTCACCAGTCCCTTAAAGCAGTTAGTTATGGATGTACCATTTAGCATGCATATTCATTATGAATTGTTAAGTAAGAATAGCAAGAGACAGAAGAGTACATAACTATGATGCTATTTTTATCAAACAGGGGCAAAAAGTGCATGTGTGTGTGTAATTATATATTTATACATGTGTACACACACATAGACACACGCATTGGCAGCAAGTAAACAGTCTTGTGTCATCTTAAATCCAGAAACTGTCAGATCGACTTTTGTTTTTATACCTCCTCATCGACCAAGGTTTTTTATGGCATTAAAACATGAAGGGTTTTAGCTGGGGTTTGGAGGGAGGGGTAAGGGGAGCATTTCACCTTTAAGAATAATTAATAGAGATCTTGTTTTGAAAGTTTCTGTTGAGAAGGTGGCCAGGATTTATGGCATTGCCTGTTGAATAAGGCACCCCATAGTTATCCAAGCGTATTGTACATTCCGCTAAAGCCGTCACAGCTGGGTAGGTTTCGGAACAAGTTACCATAGCTGAGAAAACTAATGACTCCAGTGGAGACTACGGTGCATCTCTCCTCTGTCAACTTGGTATCTAAGTGGAAGGGCACATTTTTATCCTTTGGTGGATCTTCTTCCTGTAATAAGTGTTGATTCTTCCTCCTACAGCTGTGTTCTAAGTATAGCTAAAAGGGCCTCACTTATCCTGGCTTACTCCTACCCTTACCTTGTTGGAAAGAGGGACCTATGCAGTGAGAGTGTGTGAAAATTTAGATCTTGTATTAAACGAAGTAAAGCGTCCTTCTTGGATGTGTTTTTCAAACTTTTCAAACGTTGATACAAAATAACCAATACATCTTATGTTATATTCTGTTATATTGGTGTGTATATGTATATGGTTGTGCCTATATATATATACACACATATATATAGAATAATTGCTATGGAGGAAAATTTCATGAAACATTACTTGCCCTAACTCTGTATTCCTAGTAATTTCTACTCTATTCTCATCTACTTTTTTTTTTAATGTTTCATTAAGTTGACTTACTGATCCACTAAATGGGGTAGTGACCTGCATTAAAAAAAAAAAATGCATCAGAAAGCACCTATCAAGCTGGGTGTCTGGCATTCCCTAGTCAGAAGATTTCCACTGGGCTGGTTAGGCCGTTACTCAGTGAGATCAAATCCAGACCTAGATGTTCTTCGCTTTGTTGAGTTCATGCCAGTAAGGCCAGCTTGTGGGGAAGACTTTCAGGGAGCAGGTTCCTTAAGATATTGGATTGGCCCAAAAGTTCACTCAAGTTTTCCCATTACATCATAGGGAAAAACATAAATAAACTTTTGGGCCAACCCAATAGTTTTCAGTCTTAAGGAAAGCATTGTGTGATACTTTTAGAGAGTTAGCTTAAAATGGGAGCAGATACTTTTTTACTGCTGTGGTAGATGCCTTAGGTAATAATTTTTCTCCAGCAGTTGGATTTGTCATAAGAAGGCTGATCATCCTGATATAAATAGAAGGCATCCCAGTTAGTTTCACCTCTGCCCTAAGCATTCTTTTCTACTTAAGCTTTAAAATTGTATGCTTAAATAGAAAGAAAAAAGTCCATACCATACTTAACAACGATTAAGTATATTTTTATAGTAATTATCCCAGTTGGACAAACTGCTAAATTAATTCTTTGTAGGACCAGTAGAGATCAGTTGCGCACCTCATTTCAAATACGGGATTTGTGTGGGTCATAATCATAGAGGTGGCTGATGTAGGCATTGAAAGTGGAAGTGTTTAAAAATCTGACTCCTACTTTGACTGCAAAGGAAAATGACATGTATTATATCTAACTGGATTTGAGAGCAACAAATTTTAAAAAGACGGCAGAAAATGGACTGTGCCTACGGTGTCCTAGGATACCTAATTTAAGACGTGTATAACAAACATTTTTAGGTATTCATTAGGAAAGAAAGCCTTTATATCCTGCCATCAACTTTATTTTTTTAATCTAACATGTTTTTCATGGTCATTAACACTGATGCCTTTGATTTTGCAGGTGTTGTCAAAAGATAGTTAATCACATGAGGAAAGAGCAGAGTTGGGGTTGGCAACCTCTCTCTTCGTAGTACTTTTCCATAAGACTTCTTTCAACAACTTCATTGTTCTTCCCTTTTTACTCTGGAGTAGATCTAATATTGTAGGAACTTGATTTTGTTTCCTTATTACATGAGTGTTTGAAATAAATTGAGCCAAAAGAAGAATATAAAGTGAAAACCATAGCAGTAATACTTACAGTTAATGAAACACTTAATAAAAAGGGTATTCTAAGACAGTGAAAGTCAAATCATAGGTCTTCCTAAAATATCCCTTTCCATTTGCCCTCCCTTCCTAGAATTCTCTACCAACACTGAAGTATTGGAGTTTAGGATAGAAAGGAAGTGTGGACAGAGCTTTCAGCTCTAAGGTCGTTTCCCACATCTTAAGAGCCAAAGTAGAAATAGCTTTTATAATCTACACTGGTCATAATTTGAACTATTCCTACTGGCTGTGACTTTGTAACTGGCAAGAAAATACGCCTTTCTTAGTTTTTGTAGGACTGTCAAAGACAGTGACTGAGACACTAAACTTGTGACCGGTCCCAAGTAAAACAGACTGTTGTTCTTGGTGGCCTATTTTCAGAATAAGTCCTAGATTATTCTCTCCAAAAACAGTGCTGAAGTAGGTGGCATTTGGGAGTCACTGCAAAACCCAGACTGACGTTAGGAAATCAATGAAGTGGAATGCCATCAACATTACATTGGCATGCTTCGGGGTTTTTACAGTGTACCCAGCGTAATCTCTTTTGCTAGACCAAGGAAACAATATGAAGTCATCCATTACTGTTGTCTCCGCTCGACTTACTGATGACAGTGGTTTGTCTTATGTTGTATGATGGTCCACGGAATCTTAACTGGATTCTGAATTCATTTGTCTTCCAAACTATAACTTTGTTTTTTCTAAGAGTGAATTCTTGGTGACCTTGGGATTTTGTTTTGTTCTTGACGTCTGCTTGGTTATTTTGTTCAGATTACATTTTCTCCATTCCTTTATTCTCAGTAGTGTTCCTAACCTTATTTCCTAGTGGATGATTTTGCAGAACAGACTGTCCTTTGACACTTGGATCTCACCCATTGTCCACTTGCTTGATGTGTTTCGTGAGCACAGGCGTTTCTAAATGGAGAGACTCAATGTCCTCTTTCAGTTCCATCAAAATATGGGTTTAATTAGTTTTCCTTTAATTTCAAAAGGAAATGGAGAAGGGATAATGATGTGTTCAAAACTGGGAGCATATTATTTGTTGTAGGTGAAACAGCATAGAGGAACCTGCTGCTGCTGCTAAGTCGCTTCAGTCGTGTCCAACTCTGTGCGACCCCATAGATGGCAGCCCATCAGGGTCCCCCATCCCCGAGATTCTCCAGGCAAGAACACTGGAGTGGGTTGCCATTTCCTTCTCCAGTGCATGAAAGTGAAAAGTGAAAGGGAAGTTGCTCAGTTGTGTCTGACTCTTAACAACCCCATGGACTGCAGCCTACCAGGCTCCTCCATCCATGGGATTTTCCAGGCAAGAGTACTGGAGTGGGGTGCCATTGCCTTCTCCGGTAGAGGAACCTACCCACTACCAAATATCACTGGTGCAGCGCTAAGCACCCAAGCACAGTGGTGTTTTCCATTTGGCTGGCTATTCTCACATGCAGTTTGTCAAAATAGAGAAACAGGGTGCAGATATTCCAAGTGTTAATATAAAGCCAAACATACACTGAGCTTATCTGTCTCCTTAATATCTGGAGAGAGAGAGTTCTGAGCAAAGGAAGAAACGGATAACTGTGGGACATCACAGTCCTCACCAGCCTTTAGATACTTGATTTTTTTCTTGTTCCTCCTTCTGTGCACTGGACACCAACATACCTTGTCATTATGAACTTTTACTGTTTTTTAACAAAAAGTTCAAAAAAAAAAAGAAGCAATATTCACACAGTGTAATAACATGGAACTTGCTATTCTAAAGCACAATATAGAATTATAAAAGGTTTGAACAGGACTATGAATAAAGAACCTGAAATAGCAATTACACAGCCACCAAACTTTCCTAGTCATGCTGTTGCAGAAGACTGTCCCCTCCTCGTTACTCCCTCAGGGCCTCTGTTGCAGGAGAATTGTTGGGGCCGGGGGTGGTTAAGGATGGCTTTTCTCCAAGTGGAAATCGTTGTTCTCCTGATGAAACTGGCTGGCGTTCAGGACCAGGTATTCAGCTCTTGGCATATGACTGTCACCCAGCCACACTGACACCTGCCCTTAATGCCAAGGGTTTCAGAACCAGCATCATGAAGTCCTTTGGGGTTAATTCATAGCAATAATACTTTTGAGAAAAACAGGGAAATCCTCATTTTCCTTGTCTGGAAGTGCCTCAGAAGGATCACCAATGTACTTGCTGGTAACTTGACACATAATCTGCTAAGGAAGAAATTGTCCCTTTAATGGAAAAAACACCTGCTATGACATCACTTGGCCACCAAGTAACACCTAGTGTTACTAGCCCTTCTTGGGAAAGCAGGGGGGGATGGGTATGTTTTCTTTTCTTTTCATGCAGCAGTACTTCACAGTGAGTCTTTCTGCTGCCCATCTTCAATTCTGAGGAAATCAGTTCAGTTCAATTCAGTTCAGTCGCTCAGTCGTGTCCAGTTCTTTGCGACCCCATGGACTGCAACATGCCAGGCTTCCCTGTCCACTATCTCCTTGTCCTCCTTGGCAAGCATTTAATCCTAAGGGCACTGATGGTCGTGTAGCACTGCCTAGCTGGTTGTTTGTAATAATCAGTGCTGACATCTATTCATTATCCTTCTGTGTTAGACATTATACCCAAGAGTTTACATAATTTAATCTTATTTAATCTTCTGGACAATTTTTTGAGGAAGTGACTATTATTTTCTCTATTTTACAGATGAGGAAAGCGATGCTTAGAGAAGCTCAGTGAGATAGCCAGGACTGCTCAGGTCTTAAAGGTGTTGCCAGGACTAGATTCAGGTCCATCTTACTCCGAAGGAGATATTCTGAAGTTATACTGCGATTCTCAGTAAAGAGGGTGGAGACCAGGGCTAAGACCTGTCCTCCGTGGGGTGGGGCAGAAGGACCTAGGGGATTTTTTTCAAGCTGTTTGTGTTTCTGTTCCCCTTTGCCGTGTTCCTCCTCCATCCTCCCTCTTTCTTCCTTTTCTGGCGCCTCTCTTCCTGGGCAGGCTGCGTGGGGGAGTCCTGTCCCTACTGCCATTCACTGCCACAATGAGTCACGGTTCCTGAGACTGTGTCACAGCTCTTAGGGGCACCATGAAAGTAAGTGGCTGAGAACTAGTGGGCTGGGGAAGGCTGACAAATCCCCAGCCAGTTTTTCTGTGACTTCCTGTGTGAGGCATTCTCTCTACGATGGCATAGCTTCAGGGGCATGCACAGTGGCGGAGTGCTAAGGCAAGCTGGAAACAGCCTCTGTGGATATGAGAAACGTATGCATAAAAAAATAGGAAACTTGTCTATAAAATGTACGTGTGTGTGTGTGCAGTCCGTCATGTCTGACTCTTTGGGATCCTATGGACTGTGTAGCCCGCCAGACTCCTCTGTGTCCGTGAAATTTTCCAGGCAAGAATACTGGAATGGGTTGCCATCTCCTACTCCAGAGGCTTTTCCTGACCCAGGGATCAGACCCCTGTCTCCTGTATTGGTAGGCGATTCTTTACCACTGCGCCTTTGCGTGTACACATACATAAACAAGGCACATACTCATGAAAAATATGTATGTAAATGAGAAAGAAATATATATACATAGATATTTTATATGTAAATCTATATATCTAGGTATAGATATTGATGTGAAAGTATTGGACTCTAGGTACATATTTCCTCCCCTCCCAATTCCAACATCAACCTTAGTAAAAGTGCAAAGCTGTTGTGCATTCATTGCACAGCAGTTCCCCTTTGAGATGTGCAAGACTGAGCTGGGGAGTTGATGAGGATGAAGGCATGCCCAGGCCTTCATGGAGCTCACAGTCCAAAGGACTTTTGTTTTTCTTGAGGATAATGTTGACAGTTCAATGTATAGATCACTGCTGTTAGAGCATCGTGATTTAGACAGGCAGAGAATTCTGTGGAAAAGTTTTCTGAAAAGTAAAAAAAAAATTAAAAATGAATACAGGGCCCCATGCCATTTAATCGGTAAGAGCTGACTAGGACCGCCTTTGGAGTTCCAGAGTATTTACTCAATTACGCAACTGATATTGAGTGTGACTTTTTCTTTTTGTTTTCCTGGCATCCTGTAGCTTCCAGTCGGTTAGAAGTGGGCAGTTCACAGCAGGGAAAGATCTGGAAGAAGCAGGAATAGATCTGGAAGCTCAGTATTTTCGAGTTTTCTGTTTAAGGATGAAAGGGCCATTTATAACTCAGCAGCCCGTGAGGTCATCCCTGAGTACATCACAGCATCAGGAAAGTCGTGTTCTCTCCTCTAAGCACATCTCCTATCCTGCTATCCCTCTGCTCAAAAGCCTGGCCTTCTTTTTCCATCTCCTGCCTCCAGTCTCCTTTCCATCTTTTTTCCAATTCAGGTCCTCTAGGATCCAGACCAAACATTCTTTTTTGGTACATTTCTTATCCCTTCGGAGAAGGCCTGGAGAATCCCAGGGACGGGGGAGCCTGGTGGGATGCCATCTATGGGGTCACAGAGAGTTGGACAAAAGTGACTTAGCAGCAGCAGCAGCAGCTTATCCCTTCCCCTGAAAGCCTAACTTCAGATGGTCAAGCAATTCTTCATTCTTGTACTAAACCTGAACTTTTTTGGTTCTTATACTTTGCCAATGCTCTTCCTATAAGATCTCCCTCTCCATTACAACCTGTCAAGATTCTCCTATTTTGTGAGACTGAGAAGACCTTGAAGATTAGTTTTTGGAATTAAACATTTCCTATCTCATGCCAATAGTATGCTGTTTAAACACTTGGCTAAAGTGTTTCTTACATTCTTTCTTAATTTATATTTAGCTGTGCACACTGAGGAGCTCTACTCTGTTCTTTGAGGGTAAGAAGCATATCATGCGTTTTTTGTGTCTCTTTAATGAAAGAAAGATTTTGTATAAAATGAGTATTTTAAAAGCATTAAGTAAACTTTAGATCTATGAGAAGCGCACTGATGTGACATTCCCTGGCAATACAGGGTAAGTCAGCATTATCATCTCTTGTTGCTTTAATCAGTACTTGGGTGTTTTGATTCTTTGATGTTCCGAGCAGGTTTTAACTTTAGGGCTTTTGAGCTAGCTGTTGCCTGTCCCTAGAAATGTCTTTCCTTTTGGAGTTTTAAATTTCAGCTCCTTCTTGGGGCCAGCAAAATGACTCATCTTAGAGAGGCTTCTTTTGTCTTCTCAGACCACTGCTGGTCCTGTTTTGAGATGGAAACCCTTCCTCCAGCTCCTCTGTCGCGGGGCCCAGCCACAACCTTATGAGTTGTTGCTTATCTGCCCAAGTGTCTCTTAAGTTTCAGGAGAGCAAAGGCTTTGTCTCCTCTGATAATCACTATATTTCTAGAAACTAGGCCTGGGCAAATCTGTGACACCGCTTATATCATATTACGTCATTTAAAATCAGTTGTTCTCAATCTTGACTGCCCATCAGTGTCACCTGTAGGACTTAAAAAAAACACGAATGTGCAAGATTGACCTCAAAGATTCCAACTCAGTTGACCTGGAGTGATGCCTTAAATTTAGCTCTAAAAGTATGAATCATCAAAGGCTCAGGAAAACAAGGAAAGATAAGATTTGCATAGCTTCCAAAGTTGTGGTTGTTTTCTAAGACTTCCTATATTTTATGTTAAGACCTCATCTCATATCCTTAATCCTTCTGACTGTCACAGAGAGATAATAAGATCAAACATGAACTTGCATCAGAAACATCTGGGGCAGTTCCAAAGTGTTAATTACCATTTCAGTAAAGTAAGAGCTTAATTATAGTTTGAATGTTGAAACAAGTTTGGGTATGTTGCCCTGCAAATACAGGAAATGTAAATAAATATCATCTGAGCTTCTGGTCTAAATACCAGACTGACAATCACCAAATGGTTTTTAAGAGACATACTACATGTTAAATTGTTATTTTTTCTCTTAGCTTATATAAGACACATGACATTGATTAATGAACTTGACATAAATATTTATTTTATCCATAACATGTACTTTGGTGTTTATCAGAGTCCATTAAAATATTACAACAAATTTCAGTGGAAATAGAGCTTTCCTTTTCCTCATGCTTATTTATGTGACATCAGACTTTATTCTTAGACTCTCCACCTACCTCATCACCATGGTATCTGAATAGATTTAGGAGTCTGACATGCTGTCCATGTTTTACATATGAGGCACAGAGGTGAGAGCAAAGGAGTCCTGCTTGGAGCCACTTACCCGGAGAGTGGCAGAACCAGCATTAGAATTTCTGCCCCTTAGTAGCAAAGGTGTAGTCATATTCCTAAATCAGCACAAAAATGGAAAAACAACAACCGTAAAACTGTTCCTTGGAGATACTTGGCCAAACCCGTGCTTTTAATCAGAATAGTCATGTGGTAACTCTCCCACTAAGGAGCTCCGGAAAAGAGTCTCCCAACTTTTTCTAGACTTTGAGGAACTACATTTAATTTATAATCTGAAAACATTTCTGAACACAGACGCATAATCTTGCTTACTGAAATGTCATTTCATCTTTTTTATTGCTTGCTGAAAAAAGAGCTGCGGCTTTTTACAACATACCTCCTTATATGAACAGTCTTTCATATAGAGAAAGAGGTGTCCCTTTCTCAGATTACAGTTTCTTTTTATGTGTTATCACTTTGACCATCTAAATCCTTGAATCTTTTAACTTTTTCATCTTGGTAGGTCTGTTCTCTTCATAATCGCTAATGAATAGTTCTCAACAACACATATCTGCCCTTTGATCCAGTTCCGTACTGAGTGGATGAATCAAGTTCACATGCTTAGAAATGCAAGAGATGTACTTTACTTATTTTTCTGGTTCTCCTTTTCATATCTCTTTCGAGTTCTTTTTCTAACAGTGAGAATTTGGGGGAAATGTTTGTCTTCCAAGTCAGGAATCACTTCCCTCTTTCTCCCTGCCAGGCCCTAAAGTAAAGACTCTTTTGAGTGTTAAGTGTACAACTCAGAACTCTAAGAGGCAGAACGCCTGCCACGTACTAAGTCGCTTTAGTCGTGTCTGACTTTTTTGCAACCTCATGGCTAGGCTCCTCTGTTCATGGAATTCTCCAGGCAAGAACACTGGAGTAGGTTGCCATTTCCTTCTCTAGTGGATCTTCCCGACCCAGGGATGTAACCCATGTTTCCTAATATCTCCTATATTGGCAGGTGAGTTCTTTACCACTAGAGGCAGAACAGTTGGATGAATTTTTATAAAGCAAAGTCTGTTTTCTACTCAAAGTAAAATATAACGTTCTAATCATGTGTGCAAACTTGTTATTTCTGAAATAACATGTAATTTAATATTTTCTTAAACTTAGCCCATACTTTAGAAATAAGAGTTTCTTTCCAATGACTACTCTCATTTGAGCTGTATCCCAAACAATCATTAAAAACTTGGCCAAGTTGTTTTTCATTTCATCTTAGTGCTAAAGATTCAGATGGGTGGCAGGAACTAGGTAAACAATAATGTCTGTAATTGGTGACATGGAAGAGTCTAAAGAGAACTGAATGAAGCCCACTAACCTTTGGGGGTGAGAGGTTACACCATCCAGTTTTCAAAGAGGCATTTGAGTGTCTTTTACCTGAGACAGTGGAGTCACTAATGTCTCCAGAAAAAAAGGAAATAAGAGCAAAGGGAGGGGATGTTATGGGCTTCCCAGGTGGAGCTAGTGGTAAAGAACCTACCTACCATGTAGGAGAGGTAAGTAGCTATGCAGGAGACATAAGAGACGCAGGTTCGATCCCTGGGTCAAGAAGATCTCCTGAGGAGGACACAGCAACCCACTCCAGTATTCTTGCCTGGAGAATCCAATGGACAGAGGAGTCTGGTGGGCTACAGTCCATGGGGTCACACAGAATCGGACACGACTGAAGTGGCTTAGCATGCACGCACGCACGCAGAAAAAGCAGGGGAACATGGCTCGACCGTTTTCTCTCTGTGCACACCAATTTTCTCATCTATAAGTTAGGAGTGATGATACTTAACCGTATGAATTGATGAGCATCAAACCCACTGACCTAGTGCCTGACACCCTGAGAACACGTGTCAGCTCCCTGCTGGCAGCCATAATAGTGGACATAGGCCGCCTCCATGCTTCCAGGAGAACTTCTTCAGTGGTTCCCGGCTGGGTGTGGTTCTGCCCTGCAGAGGACGTTGGGCAGTGTCCGGAGACAGGTAGTCTCAGCTGGGGTAGGGTCCTACCGATGTCTATCTGGCAGAGACCCTGTAAACTCCTACAGTGTGCAGAATAGTCTTCCATAACAAAGAATCCTCTGACCCCAAATGTCAAATTGTGCTGGGGTTGAGACACCCATCCAACTGAAAAGTCTTAGCAAAAAAGAACAAGTTTGGCTCATGTTCCCTCACCCTTAGGAAAAAGGACATGTAAATATACTAACATCGTGTTAACATAACATTACTGACCTCTTCTGGCACTTAAGGATCCCAAGAGCCTACAGAGTCTAGACACTGCTGTGAAACTGAATCTGATTCTGGTGAAAGAAAACTTTTTTTTTAAATGTAAGGGTGTTTTTGTTTGTTTATTTGAATTTAAACAAGCCATCTTACCTCTCAGCTGATTATAGATCGAAGGGTCTAAGCCTGGATATTATTGATTTTCATTTTTATCAAAAATACAGCCTAGAAAATGTTTTGGTAGATTTGTGTGATTCACTAAATAATTACTGATGTTTGCATGACACATAAAACCAAGAAAAAGCCAAGTGTTAAATTCTTTATTTAGACATTTATTTCAATTCAAATGAGACTCTGAAGGAAAAAGACATCAAATTTAACTTGCCTTAATATACAAGGAAAATGTGCTAGAATTGAGTACTTGTATCATGAAATATCAGATGTCAATAAAAAAATTTAAATGACTTACTACACAAGAATGCTTTGAAATCATAGGACAGCTTGACTTTTCTTGTGTTTCCACATTGTTGCACCGCTGGATGAAGTCTCTTTAGTGGATGATTACGACCTGACTGCCTGCTTCAGTCGTGCCTGACTCTTTGTGGCAGTATGAACTGTAGCCCACCAGGCTCCTCTGTCCATGGGATTCAGCAGGCGAGAGTACTGGAGTAGGTTGCCGTGCCCCACTCCAGGGGAGCTCCCCAACCCAGGAATGGAACCCGAGGCTCTGGCACTGCAGGCGGATTCTTTACTGCTGAGCCATCGGGGAAGCCCTGAAGAGTTGCCAGCGTGTGCTAAACTTGTGAGGTGCATCTTTCTAAAAGAATGTACATTTTAAAGCCACTGATTATTGTTTAAACCCTTCTTTGAGTCATTTTACTTGAAGACTTCGGTTTTGTGGTTTTGTTTGCCACCACCTGGAGAAGAAGTTTAAAAAAGGACCAGGCGCCTTCCTGTTTCCATGTTTGTGTGTGTGTGTTAGATGCTCAGTTGCATCTAACACTTTGCGACCCCATGGACTGTATGTAGACTGCCAGGTTCTTTGATTAATGGGATTCTCCAGGCAAGAATACTGGAGTGGACTGTCATTTCCTTCTACAGGGGATCGTCCCAACCCAGGGATCAAACCCAGGTTTCCTGCATTGCAGGCAGGTTCTTTATTGTCTGAATCATCAGGGAAGCCTGTTTCCATGTTTAGTATGCCATAAACTCACTTAATAAATTCTTAAGATAGTTTAATCTTTTTTTTAAAAAAAAATAGTTCTAGACTTAGTCATTTGTTAAAAATATGTTGAAAATTGACTAGATGTGTACAGAACTGTACTCACTACAAACTAATTTAAATACATATTTTCTTTGAAACGATTTGCATTCAAAATATATGAAATGCTTTCACAAAATAGAGGCAAATGTTATACACAATTTCTCATCTGTTCAACATGACCTGATTTTTAAATGTTCCTCAGTAGTCACTGCTCCCCAGAATGAGCAAAGGCTTGTATGTCCGAGAGTGTGGGGACAGCAGACAAGCTTCTGGTAACTTCTGACTGCAGTGGTCTGTGAGCGCTGTCTGAGATCCATGGACACTGGGGCTTTGCGTTCTCCCTGTCCCTCCCCTGCTGATCTCGAAAGACACTCTTCTACGTTCAGTTCAGTTGCTCAGTCATGTCTGACTCTTTGTGACCCCCATGGACTACAGCATACCAGGCTTCCCTGTCCATCACCAACTCCCAGAGCTTATTCAAACTCATGTCCATCAAGTTGATTATGCCATCCAATCATCTCATCCTCTGTTGTCCTCTTCTCCTCCTGCCTTCAATCTTTCCCAGCATCAGGGACTTTTCCAATGAATCAGTTCTTTGCATCAGTGGCCAAAGTATTAGAGTTTCAGTTCAGTCCTTCCGATGAATTTTCAGGACTGATTTCCTTTAGGATTGACTGGTTTGATTTCCTTGCAGTCCAAGGGACTCTCAAGAGTCTTCTCCAACACCACAGTTCAAAAGCATCAATTCTTCAACACTTCCTTGTAGCTCAAACAGTAAAGAATCTGTCTGTGATGCAGGAGACCAGGGTTTGATCCCTGGGTCGGGAAGATTCAAGAATTGCAATCCACTCCAGTATTCTTGCCTGGAGAATTCCACGGACAGAGAAGCCTGGTGGGCTACAGTTCATGGGGTCACAAAGAGTCAGATATAACTGAGTGACTAACAGACACACACAGCTTTCTTTATACTCCAATCCATACGTGACTACTGGAAAAACCATAGCTTTGACTGGACGGACCTTTGTTGGCAAAGTAATGTCTCTGCTTTTTAAGATACTATCTAGGTTGGACATAGCCTTTCTTCCAAGAAGCAAGTGTCCTTTAATTTCATGGCTGTAGTCACCACTGCAATGATTTTGGAGCCCCCCAAAATAAAGTCTCTCACTGTTTTCATTGTTTCTCCATCTATTGCCATGATGTAATGGGACCAGATGCCATGATCTTAGTTTTTTGAATGTTGAGTTTTACACCAACTTTTTCACTCTCCTCTTTCACTTTCATTAAGAGGCTCTTTAGTTCTGTCTTTGCTTTCTGCCATATAGGTGGTGTCATCTGCATATATGAGGTTATTGATATTTCTCCTGGAAATCTTGATTCCAGCTTCTGCTTCATCCAGCCTGGCATTTTGCATGATGTACTCTGCATATAAGTTAAANGGGGACGACAGAGGATGAGATGGTTGGATGGCATCATCGACTCAATGGACATGAGTTTGAGGAAACTCAGGGAGATAGTGATGGACAGAGAAGCCTGGCGTGCTGCAGTTCATGGGGTTGCAAAGAATTGGATATGACTTAGTGACTGAACAAGAACAGGAATCCACTGGAGCACTTGACAAGGATGCATTAAAAGTATGTTGATGCCAGTGGCTGATTTCATTTCAAGACTAGAGGGGAGATAGTTTAATCCAGAGCTCACTTGATTTGTGTTTGCCAACATTTTGTTTACTATTCTTCAAATGGTTGGGAGATATGGAAGGGTTAGAAGTCAGACTAGCTTAAATTAGAGCTCAACGACTTGTAACCGATCCAGACTCCAAACCCAGGTCCTATGAGTGAAAGACCCTGTTAGCAATGACTAAGACCAGCCCACAGTGACTTCTCAGTTGAATCTGGTTCAGTTTGTTGTCATTCAGCCCCATATTTGGGACTGACCCATCTGAGTCGTTACCGGCCAGTGGTAGATACAATGAAAGCAGGAAGATGCTAACATTGGACAAGTATTTAGATACCCACCTACTTCCCCAGGATGTCACCTCTCCAATGCAGAAGCACAAATCCTGCAGTAGAGTCAGACCTGTGGATATTTGTTACTTTTATTAAAACGATTCTGTATATTTTGCTGCATGTACTAAATGAAAGGAAATCAATCCCAGATATTCATTAGAAGGACTGATGCTGAAGCCCCAATACATTTGTCATCTGATGTGAAGAGCTGACTCATTGGAAAAGACCCTGATGCTAGGAAGGATTGAAGGAAGGAGGAGAAGGGGACAACAGAGGACTAGATGATTGGATGGCGTCACCGACTCAATGGACATGAGTTTGAGCAAACTCTGGGAGTTGATGAAGAACAGGGAAGCCTGGCGTGCTGTAGTCCATGGGTTTGCAAAGAGCTGGACATGACTGAGTGACTTAACAACAACTAAATGAANGTCACCGACTCAATGGACATGAGTTTGAGCAAACTCTGGGAGTTGATGAAGAACAGGGAAGCCTGGCGTGCTGTAGTCCATGGGTTTGCAAAGAGCTGGACATGACTGAGTGACTTAACAAC
Source organism: Neotragus pygmaeus (assembly GCA_006410875.1). Taxonomy (NCBI): domain Eukaryota; kingdom Metazoa; phylum Chordata; class Mammalia; order Artiodactyla; family Bovidae; genus Neotragus; species Neotragus pygmaeus. The sequence continues at coordinate 318,931 of SJYV01021099.1, read as the reverse complement.
AACTAAATGAAAGTAAAGTGGCCATCTTTGCATACAAAGTACTCCACAGCAGGGCCACAAGATTTATTCACGCTACATCTTGGTGTACATACATGTGCTCCATTTTGTTTTTTAAACCTATCCCTGATCTATTCCGGTATCCCTACCACCCTCAGGCTTTGGATAGTGTGGAAGAAAAAGTGGTTAGTCCATTCCAGTACAATCATTTTTAAAGCCCCTTTAAGTAATATTCAGTTCCTCAGTAAAATTACCCCCGAGCTCAAAATCCTCCTTTTTTAGCTGCCCTTTCCCTTGTCCCAGCTAAGGAGGTGGCTAGGATATAGAAGCAGGAAGGGCCCGTGTAGTGCCTTGTATTCTGCTCTGGCTCTTTGGGCAGCTGGGACCATGAAGTCTTCTGCTGCCGCTGTTTCCTGCAGATATTGCTTATGATCTTGTCTTCCTCCCCTGAGTCTGGGCCCAGTAGCCCTTCCAGGCTGATTCAGCCTCACTTTGGCACTCACTGGCGTCAGATCTCTCTACCTTCTCCACCCAGACCTCTGGCCAGAGTCGGGACCCTCCACTCCTGCTGCAGGACCCCCAGCCCTGGCCAAGGTGGCAAGTTTCTCCCTAAGTATGGCGGGTACTCTGGATCCCATGGATGGTTACCCGACTGCAGAAGATTGAATTAGGAAACTAAACACCAGGGATCAACCTGCCCCACCACCCAGCTCCTGTTTACCCACCATACCAGTTTACCGAGATGTGGCTGTGTTCCAGGTTGGTATGGGACAATCTGAAATATATATATATTTTTTTTCTAGACACTTCACACCAGAATAAAAGGAGAGTGGGGGCAGTCTTCCTGTATCAGTCACGGACCAGGAAAGAACTCAGTGGATGGCATGCTCAAAAAAGCTGCCTGATTCAAAAGGGTTTAATGAAGGAACTATTAGAAAGATAGGAAGGATTAAGGGAAACGAACAGGGGATGTTGTAGTTCTTCAGAATGACAGCAGCAGGAAATCAATACGGTCCCTAAGCTGGAGGAGAGGTCAGGGTTCTAGGAACTAGATGAGTGCTGAGCTGTAGAAGAAAACTGCCTGACAAGAGCTGTGGTCTTTGGTGGTGAAAAGCTGATTCAGTGTTTTGATATACTGAGCCAACTCATTGGAAGAGACCCTGATGCTGGGGAAGATTGAGAGCAGCAGGAGAAGGGGACAGCAGAGGATGTGATGGTTGGATGGCATCACTGACTCAATGGACATGAGTTTGAGTGCACTCTGGGAGACGGTGAAGGACAGGGAAGCCTGGCGTGCTGCAGTCCATGGGGTCACGCAGAAGTGACTAAACAACAAATACTCCATTTAAAGTTACTATAAAAAATATTGGCTGTGCTTTACAACATGTTCTTGTATCTTATTTGTTTCATATAGTTTGTCTCTTAATCCTCTACCCCTGTGTTTCCCCTTGCCTATCCTTCTTCCTACTGGTAACCAACAGTTTNTACTCCATTTAAAGTTACTATAAAAAATATTGGCTGTGCTTTACAACATGTTCTTGTATCTTATTTGTTTCATATAGTTTGTCTCTTAATCCTCTACCCCTGTGTTTCCCCTTGCCTATCCTTCTTCCTACTGGTAACCAACAGTTTGTTCTTTACATCTGTGAGGCTGTTTCTGTTTTATTTATTGTTTTAGATTCCACATAGAAATGATAACAAACAGTATTTGTCTTTCTCTGTCTGACTTATTTCACTAGCATGATACCTTCTAGGTCCATCCACATTGTTGCAATGTCTTCTTTATTTTTTCATCTGTTGATGGACACTTAGACTGCATCCATATCTTTGTTATAAATAAGTATGCTATGAATATTGGGGTACATATATCTTTTCAAATCAGTGCTTTTGTTTTCTTTGGGTAAACACGCATAAGTGAAATTGATGGATCATACACTAAGTTCTATTTTTGGCTTTTTTGAAGAACCTCCATACTGGCTTTCCATAATAGCTGCACCAATTTTCATTCCCACTAACAGTGCACAAAAAGATTCCCTTTTCTCCTCATCAGCATTTGTTATTTGTGGTCTATTTGACAATAGCCATTCTAGTGTTGGTGATATGAGGTATGAGGTAATACCTCATTCTTAATCTTATCCTTCCTTTCTTTCATGATTTGCCCTTTTTTGTGTATCTTAAGAAATCCTTTCTTACCTAGAGGTCCATAAATATGAAGTCCCATGTTTTCTTCTAAAATATTTATAATTTAATATTGGTGAATGGTGTGAAGGTATCCCATTTTATTATTATTTTTTAATATGGATAACAAGTTGTTCCAGTAGAGTTTATTGTATGACCTCCCCTTATCCAGAGATGTATAAATGCCAGCGCTGTTGTAATTCATGTCATAAATAAAGTTTCCCTGTATGTGTGTGCCTGTGTCCTATGGCCCTAGAGAACAATGCATTTGCATTGACCAGATGCTGATGAACTCCTTAGGGAACCTCTTTATTTTTTTGCTAATAAGGCATTTTTCTCACATGACAAGTCAGAAGTCCCTCGACAATCTGTGGCACAATGGTGTCACCAAGAACCCAGGGACTTCCTATGCCCCTTACCAAGAGTGTGTGGTCATGATGTTTCCTCACTGCTGCAACTGTTCTAGGCTCCATATCTGTTTATTTCCATTACCAAAGTTGAAAAGAATTTTATTTAATACCTCTTATCTCAAGGTTTGTTTGTAGTAATGCTTCCAGTGGATGTGATGAATTCCAGTTGAGTTATTTCAAATCATAAAAGATGATGCTGTTAAAGTGCTGCACTCAATGTGCCAGCAATTTAGAAAACTCAGCAGTGGCCACAGGACTGGAAAAGGTCGGTTTTCATTCTAATCCCAAAGAAAGGCAATGCCAAAGAATGTTCCAACAACTGCACTATTATTGCACTCATCTCACATGCTAGCAAAGTAATGCTCAAAATTCTCCAAGCCAGGCTTCAATAGTATGTGAACTGTGAACTTCCTGATGTTCAAGCTGGTTTTAGAAAAGGCAGAGGAACCAGAGATCAAATTGCCAACATCT